>VFFE01007051.1:1495931-1524754 GCA_008921705.1 Burhinus oedicnemus
CTCCATGGCCACGATCCATATGTTGTCACGAATGATCGATTAAAGTTATTATGTTCAATCGGTAGGAGCTATGGAAACCAGGTGCACTAGGGAGTTGCCTTAGTGTTCTGGTCCATTGTTCTCCACCTTTTCTTTCTTTAATGTTAGACCATTCCGTGGTGTTCTGGTCATGGTGTTATTATGTGGCCCAGGTGGGGAGGGCATCACGCCAAGTATCGAGAGGCCTGAGAGCGGCAAGGGGGGTTGCACCACCACACAAGGTTTCTGGAAAAGGTTGCACCATTCCTTTCTGCTATCCAGAAAAAAATTCTTTATTGGAAACCAAAGCACACATTTAAGTAGCTAGGATAGCAGTTAGACAGTGTAAACAGAAAAATCTAGGTTTGTAATACTTGAGAAAGAAGGAACAGACAGCTCTTTAGATTTTGGTGATAAAACTCTTCCAACCCTCCAAGAATGAACTTTCTATTTTTATGTTTATGCATGTGGAGTATTCTGTTTGTTGTAACAGTACAACTGGCTCTATCCCATGTTTAGAGGGGCCAGGTTAAGATATGACTGGATTCATGGGTATAGGATTGGTATGATGTGCTGTCATGTGTTGTCACTGCCTTTGTATGAGTATCACCTAACTTGTGATACTTACAACTGATTAAAGGAGAGAGTGAAAGTTTTTGTTAAGTAAGTTACCTTTATTACCTTGCTGTGACATGGACTTCCATTGGAATGACTTTTACCCTCTTTTACACAGATGAGAAAAACCAAGCATGAATGTTATTATGTCAAGAGACAAATGGAAGTCCTTACACTAAGGCCTCCAGTTAGTTCCTTGCAGTTGGTACCTAAATACATGTTCTGTGGGGTTTTTTTTCTTTGTTCAGTAAAGAACTATCAGTAATCTCATGAAAGAAATCCAGGATAATGTCATACTAAACCTTTTTATTAGACCAAATCCAGCATTTTCTGCATGACTGATCTAAAACTATCATAATTTAGAAACTTAACAGTCATATATATATATCCACAAGAAATAAGAACATATTGATGTTAAGGACCTATTCTGAAATCCTGCGTTTTCATCAGAGATATAATTCAGAACTGTATTTTGGGTATTTTCCATAAAAATACCATAGATTGATTCAACTGAATCCAGTCTTACAAATATCTCTCTTACAGTGCAAGTGCCATGGGACCTGTTTTATCATAGGGAATTGTTTTATGTTTCTTGACGTTAGACACTATGTGGAAGAAGTGCTTTTACTGGTACTTGGCTGTATTAATACAATCAGTGATACTAAGTTCAGAACTGTCAAGAAATCTGAACTTGTCTTGAGGTTTCAGAGGGTTGGGAGCCAACTAACCTTGGCTCCTTTCGTTCCTCTTCCATCCCAGCTTGTTCATAGAGAGCCTTATCTCTTCTGCTGTATTCTTTCTAATGAGAACTACTCATATCTTCCACATATGTCTGGTAAGCATCGAACGCTGACAACAGTGTTCATCAGCTGTCTTCCTTCTACTGGTCCTTATCCTACCCACTGTTGATGATCTACTGTAGTTTCTCACACAGTTGGTAGTACGTGCATTTCTTCGTACACTGAACAATAAATGAATGAATTCCGTTACTTTGCCCTTAATCTCAGTCACAATGCTGGAGTTTGGTGTGGTGAGGAAAGACAGACAAGCAAACCAGGAGAACGTCAAGCCTCTGGCTGGCGAGGCCCTTCCTTTGCTGCCTATGGTATCCCCCTTGGCCACTGGCTCCCCGGCTCTGAGGAAGGAGCCGGCCCTTGCTGCTCCCTGAGAGAGGGAGGGCATGCTGGAAAGAAAACACGGAGTGATTTTATGTGTGTTACTCCAAGTAGTCTAGACAAAAGATCCAACTCCGTTCTGCTGTCTTTTGACAGAAATATTTCTTTCTCTGGTGACAGCAATCTTACTGTCGTGGTTTAGGCTGGTTACGTTGCCTTATACAATAACTTGAAACTGAGCCGATTTCTCTGTGTCAAGACACTCTGAATTAATCTATGTCCTCTCAAATAAAGGAAAATTATGGAAAGATAAATTAATAATGCTGTTAAAATATACAGGCATATTAATACTCTGTGTATTATGTGTATTATTTGATTTTATTTTTATTCTTGTTACAGTTAGTTCTTTCAGATTTTTGAGAATGTGAAATGAAAACGAACAAGATATAAATTTGCCAGTCTCCCTTTCCTATCTGGCATTCCACTACAGTTATAAGGACTTTCATTTTATAATATTGGATTTTTGTCATGTTAAAATGCTGTGTAATAAGAACATAAATAACATACAGAAGAAAGTCCTACAACGTCCTTTGTATCAAGCTGTAACATAAGACTATTCAGTTTGTATAGACAAAAAAAAAAAAATATTTGAGACCTATGCAACTCCTGGGCACAGTAGGGTAAATAATGATATTAGCTTTCTGTGATAATTCTTATGAATATAGCCAAAAGTGAACTATTGTTAGTAATTAAATAAAATAATGTATTTTAGGTAAGAAGAACCAGTATATCTCAGTTTTTAAATTTTTAACTACTTCTTATCCTAGTCACAAACTTTCATCAACTCTTAATTGATTTAATGTGCTATTCAATTTAACTATTCAGGGAGTAGGTTAAAAAATACAACCAATAAATGCATGCAAATATTATTTTATGTACTCTTTGAACGAGTGAGTTTATAATTTGCATGATACTTTCCTAGGGAAGAACATCTGGAAAAACACTTTCCACTTCCTTGTGAACGTAAAACTCATTTTTTCTAATCTGTAAGTAAATGGTATGATGCTAAATCTTAACTAGGTCAGATTTAAGACAGTGGGAATGTAATGTTCTCTTTTGCATGATGAAAAGTCTGTAGTTGTTTAGAATAGTGTATCATGAATATACTAAAATACATGAATATTGTTGTGAAACAGATGCTGAAAACATACATATCAATATTGTGATCAAATGTTTTTTACTTCAGACCCACTGAAATTAAAGATATGTTGTGGGACTCTTACAACGCTGTTGGATCAGATTCTTAGCTGGCATGAGTGTAAATCTCTTGATAGAAATGGAAATACATTTATTTGTATTGTCAGGAAGTGATCATAAATGATGTAATTCTTTCCGACTCATATTAATATACTATGTAGGCAACTATGCCATCATGTACATGTATCTCAAAATATATTTGAAACTGGACAGTTGCTGCAATTTTCTGCAAAAGCTGCTTCTGCTTGTTAAGAATTTTGATTGATTTTCATAAATTTCTTTAGTACTTCCTGACTTTTTTATGATTATTAATTCACTAGTGACTGTAATAATCTAGACCCATAAATTTTCAATAAGTGTTGAAAAATAGTTGAAAATCAAATTTTTGTTCTGAAATAATCTGTAATCCAAAACATTCTTACTGTAAATGAGGTTCCTAAGAGTAACAGTATTTAAAGAAATCTGCATTCAACAAGCTTTGAACCGAAATAAAAAAACCTGAGTATTGATTCTGTGAGTGGGCCTTACTCAAAGCTTGAGTGAGGCTAATTTTTTTTAAAATAAATACAAAAAATGTGTATGTATGAAATTATATTGTTCATGTGAAGTTTATAATCAAAGATAAAGTTATTATAAAAATTTAAACAAATCATTTATACAGCCATGTAAAGATCAAATGAGTGGGCAAAGCTGGATTCTTGCAAATTAAATAGTTTAGCTGTTTGGCATACACTCATAACAAAATATCTGGATCAAACCATCACCAGCTGCCTGTGATTGATTTATAATATAGTATATTTATAATATAAGTAGCTATCTCCTTTATTTTTTTTTTCAGTTGGTGCCACTGAAATCTCATCTATACTATTACTTTTGAAATAATGGCAAGAATAACAGAAACTTTACAAGAATTGTGAACAATATGGGAAAGAAATGCCTTTCAGATTTAGATTTAGAATACTATAACAGTCTAGCAAAACGCAAGATGCACTAAAAAACTTCTTCCAGCTTAGCTTAGAATCTGTACTTTATACCTTAGACTGAACTTTATTTGGGTCAGGATCTGTGTGCTGACTTTTTCTCTTCAATTTATATTAAAAAGTGGGAAAATGGGGAAAGCCATACCAAAAGCCTCAATATTATTTTCTGAAATTTTGTAATGCTTTCTTGGAATTTTGCAATATACTGAAATACTTGAGGGAGTTGCTTGTGAAAAACTTCTGCTGAGATATTTTGGTCTCTGCAACCTTTTTTAGTTCAAGTTAAAAACCAAATCTATTAAAACTGTCCTACCTCTGAGCAATGTTTGTTAGCTCCACTAACTACACCTTTAGTCCTAGATAAATGTCCTCAGATTAAAGAAATTTACCCACCTTTGCAGTTCTTTGAATACACATGCCTGTACATATATATCAGATACAGAACACTAGAAGATCTTGTTTATTGTCAAAATTCATATATGCAAAAAAGTCTTTCAAGTTATGCAGAAGTAGGAAAAATGTCTGTATGATTTTCGCTGCTAGCATTTGGCGAGACTAAAGGGAAATGAAACAAACAGATGTCCTATAAGCTGTCAAGACCTAATAAGTCTGGTATTAATAGACATGTCTGGGCCAAGTACTCTCTAGAGATAGTAACAATAATTGTTGCCTCCAGATAGTCACATGCTTAGTCTCTGCAGTTTTCTAAAGGTTTCAAATTCTCAATTGTTGTGTTTTTAAAATTTTTTAATTAATCATTACTTATTATAATGCTGTCTCAAGTACCCACCCCTAATGAGGTGTCTCAACATGAAACAAAGTTTAAGGGTTTTTTTAGTGGTGAATAGGAACTGATAGTTTAATTCCTTCTGCCCTGGAGGGCTGGTATGACTTGGTATATTAAGAAATGCTAGTTTGAACAGATATGTTTGGCAACTTATATCAAAATTATGAGACTCAGGTTCAGGCTATTTCCTTGTATAAGGTTGTTCTATTGTAGTACACCTTGGCCTCCATTGTCACCTGATGGTTCTGTCAACTAACGCTATACTTGACTGAGATCTCCAGTGCTCAGGAAGGTGGATGAATAATACTTTCAGAGACAGGCTCCTTTTCACTCGGGACTTTGGATATGAAATGATATTAACTAATTGGCTTTTTATTTCTTCTAGTAGAGCACAGCAATTTTTGGTCTCTTATTTAAGCACTGTCAAACCATTTATTTGAAAACCCATAGGCCAAGTGGGGGACTTAAGTTTCTTAAAGAAATCACAACGCTCCTTTACGGAAAGCATGCTTGGAACAGTTGTAAACACAGGTAAATAGAGGGAGTGTCACAGAGTATTATTCTGCTCTAATATTTACCCTGGCTGAGGTTAACACCATTTGGCTTGTCAAACCAGTCATCATATCAGTCAGTCGCCATCTTAGGAAGGATCTTCTTCAAAGAAAGCAGCACTTTTGTGCTTTCTTATCCTCCAATTTGCTTGTGCATATTTATGTTTACAATATTTTTCTTACGTCACTTGGTTATATAGTCTATCATGACACAGTATTCTACAGGCTAGACACTGTTCTTTAAGGTGTTTCTGTGATTTGTACTTAAGAATGTATCACTTTACCCTGTTTGCTGAGGTATTGCTGCAAAAGCTAACATTGCAGGGTATTATTGTTTGCTTTGATTAGGTCTATGCTTCTTAGAGGTCATGCAATTCTGGAAAAAACGTTATGTTACTGTATTCATTACAGACAGTCCTTTTAACTTATTTACAGTATCTTGTTTAGGTCACCTATTTCTAGAGCACTATACTTATTGCTAAGGTTTTAAGCTTCATTTTTCCTGCTAGAGTTTCAGAAAACTAAATTAACTTCAAATAATGAAGAGCTGAGATAGATCCAAAATTCTAATGAAAGCCACTGTTCCCTTTGGAAGACAACATATATTATGATATGCATGCATTTATCTGAAGGGTTGGGGGTCACTTGCCATTGTCTTTATTTATACATACACGATAAACCGTACTCAGAGAAATACTCATGTGCTGTGTTTATACTGGGAAGCATTCAAAAGACTGAATTGACAGTTTAACCGGATCTTTCATAAATCATTTACATTTTCAGAACTATCTTATATCTATTTCTCTCTTCTGTGTACTTACAAACATCCAGAGGAATTAAAACTATCAATATTTTTAAAAAAAATTACACTCTGTGTATATAACATCACCATAGATGCATATGAAATTCTCAGTGGCTATGCTGTGGCTTTTTTAAAGAAAGAAAAGATGTTAGGGTTTTTTGCTTTTAAAATGGTTGAGTCAAATGTTTTCAACCACTTAATAAAATCAAGCTGGTACCAAGCTTTTAAAATAAGACTCAAAATGGCTGGCACTAGAAAAAATGTCTTTGCACAAATACTGAAACATTTTTGCAAGTTTGTGGTATTCTTTTCGGTTTTCAGTAGGAGGAACTGGTATACAAAATCGGCTCTCTGATTGCTTTGAAGTAAAATAGCTCTTCTGTCCTAGTTCAAAGTAGGCCACAAACAGGCATCTTCTGAAATTAGTTGCCAAATTTAAGATGGTGCTACTCATCCATTGCTTGTCACCCACCAGAAGCTGAACATAGTCCTCTCCTAGAACGCTGTTAGAAGAAATATTGTTTGTATTTCTAATTCACCTCATGCCCAGTTCACCTGATAGTAATACCCACTTGCACTTCTGCATTATACTAGGGCAGCTGAGTTGGTCTGGAACACCTAAAGGGATCCTTGGGCAGGCCTCCTGTGTAGAGAAAGGTTGGTAGTGACAAACAGGTAAGGTAGCTCTCAAAGGCACAATTTCTTGCAAAAACGACATAAGTTGGTGGCTATGACTCTAAGAGTGCTGTAAAGCTCAGAAAAGTTTTTCAGTTGTTTTTATGTCAAAACTACAGAGTACTTCTGATTTGTTAAGTGGCTGATACTATTAACTGGCATGTGCTGGCAGCTGCTATAGCTTAAGCTTTATAGAAAGGAAAAAAAATGAAATAAACTAATGTTTTAGTTAAATGTTTCCAGCTTCCTGCGTTGCACAGTTTGACTTTTCCATATTTTTTTTTTCTTATTCTTTTGTCAGAGTATTTTTCTGATTAGCCTGAATTCCAAACAGTGTGTACTTTGCTAGAGTATGTGAATGTGCTGACAGTTCTCAGCTTGGCCATTTACCTTGTAATCAATTGATTGAAAAAGTCCTTCAAATGTGGAAGACCATCCTCTAGAAATGTGGAAGACCATCCTCTAGAGAGAGAAGGTTTAGCTTTTCCTTGTGCTATTTTTTATTTCAAGTTATTTATATTTGTTATTATGTTATATTATTATGCTTTTTAATGCTTTTCTTAGTTTTTCTTAATTCCTTCAATATACTTTCTGAATAGATGCTGAAGTAGAATCACTGATTCATGCCTAATCACCATGCCTGATTTTAAGCTGTTAACTCTTGACTGTAAAGTACCACATTTATTTTATTTATGACTGCAGAGTATGTGCCACTCTGGTGAGTGGCAAGTTTCATTCAAAGTGTATTTCTGGAAAGGAACACGCTATTTGCTCAGCCAAAATCCATCAGTAAAAAGCTATCCAACAAATATGAAAAAAATTACCCCAACTGCGAATCACACAGATAATTTATAAAAACGTCAGAAATTGCAGGTTTAAAGTTTGGCTAGACTAAAATGTCTAAATGGTTTGAATGGGGAGCAAAGAGATAATATTTCACTCTTTGCATGTGTATTTTACAAAGTAAAACCTATTTTGAATCAGATTGGAAAGATTTTTCTCTTTCCACCGATCTGTGCCAGAATCCAATTATAGAACACATCCCAGTAATGGCAATAAATAATAGTTATAAGAGGAGAATGAGGAATGGGAAGGCATGCTACAATTTGTTGTTGCCAAATAAGACCCTTTAATAAGAAGCCTGCTTATTCTCTTTAAAGTGACATTTCAAAGGTTTTCTTCCCACTTTACAACTTAAGAACTGGTATACTTCCAGCATCTTGGTGCATTTGAAAATTAACTAAATGAAGCATATTTTTTAAACTTCAATAGCTTATTCCTCCTCTGAATAAAATATCTGAAGCATATAATGAATTAAATCCTGACCACTTTGAAGTCACTTGGAAAATTCTTTTTGTTTCTTAGTGAAGTTAGAATTTCACCCCAAAAATGACTCAGATCTTATGCTATTCTAAATTGAGTTTTAGAGACCAGTCTTTTTCTGGAGGAAGTCAGATTGCCGTTTTACATCATTATCCTGTTTTAAACTTTAAAATAAATTCCAACTGGCATCTTGCTCAAACTCATTAAACAACAGATTATTCTCTTCAGCTTTTCTACCTACTCGTGGAGGCCTGAGAGCCAATTTGGAGTTTCAAAACTTTCACACTGAAAAACAGAAGGCCACATAAGAGTCCATGCTCCTGTGACTGTACAGTAAAGACTATATACAGATGACTTTTCCTGTGAAGAATTAAGAATGTTGGCTGCATCAACAGAAAAATAACAAGTCCAACAGTCGTGATTTCTAGAGAGTCAGTGGCTATTTCACTGAAATGACATTAGAAGCATTAGAGTTTCTCACTGCTGATTACAACCCTATTGCAGAATAGGGATGGGGCACATTAAGAGTATTTCTTTGTGCATTTCCAGTGCTGATTAGTTTCTCTCCATTTATTTGCTACCAATTCATTTTCAATCAAGGAAATATCTGTGCTTATTTTCTGGTAGTAATCACCCACAGCATTCAAGACTTGTGGGGGTTGATGCTCACTCTACAGACATAATGAGCTCCATGTTGGAAGGGATGCTTAGTGAAGTCACAGCCATCAAAGTGATGACTTTAGAGACCTGCTGTTAGTAGGATGTAAAAATCTCAGCAATTTGCATGGAGCTTTTGGTGTGGTTTAGATTAGTTGGATCTAAACCTCTTTCCCCTTCCTGTGTCTGACATACAGTATACTGTGGATACAGAACTGGTAGCTTGTCTGGGACAGATGTAAGGGTATCCAGCCATGTCAATGTTGCAAACAAGATTTCTTTTTTTTTGTCCTTACTATGGAAGTAAATTGTAGCACTTCTGTAAATTGTAGTCCTTTTGAAAGGATAAAATATTTGACTGAATACAGATGTTGAGACAAAAGATAGCAGAGACCCCCAGAAAGAGGCTGAAAAACACAGCATATATCTTGCCAAGAAAAATTATTTATATTTCCAGAACTACAAGAAGGATAATATGTTCTTTATTATAAATCCATTCCAAATTCCTTTCAACAGAGAGACATACTGTAGAGCATATCCAACAATATAGTCCACAAATAAGTATGACTAGAGTAAGTAAAACTGGTAGATAATAAATGATAGCTTGCAATCTATAAAACAAGTTTATATTTGAAAGTTTATATGGCATGGGAAATATGTAATCCCTGTGGAAGTGAATACATTTTTTTTTTTATACCTGTACTTGGGTTATTGTAGAAGGTATGCTTCTTCAGTAGAAGATGCCACGCTCGCAGCCAGTATATGTTTTCCTTTGCTTCCTGCCACTTTGTTTTTAGGAAGGAAGCAGATGATGTAATTAAATTGCACATGTATATTTTACAATATACAGTAAAACACTCCAAAAGGTGAGTTGAGAAAGACATGCATACATCATAGGAGGCAATTGACCTTTTTCTGGCTGATGATTTCTCATTTTGTCTCAACATGAAGACTGAGTCTTTTGGTGTCTACTGTTATGGATGTGTGTCAGTACTGGGCTGTAACCTAAACTAAGTAGTCAGAAATTCTCCGTAGCCTTCTATTAAAAACCTGCATCATCACCGGGCAAATTGCTGTGCCATCATACAATATAATTTCAAACTGCTCCAGTAAAGTACCTCTGGTTTATATATATGCCCTTAGATTAGTGCCTTGCCTCTTGTAAATTTTATACTTTTGCTCTTGTCTGTTACAGAAAGATAACTAGCACAGCACACAACCTATAAGAAATAAATTTCCTAATGTAAAAAATAAAAAATAATGTGTTGCTGTATTGGTCCTAACATTTCTTGGAGCCAGAAATGTAACCATGGAATGATTAAATTTGGCCTACAAATATTAAAACCCAAACTTCGGGCAGTTCTAAAGCCATTCTGTCTTAGCGCTCTTTTGTATGCTAGTTCTGCCACTGCTGGTAGGAGTTACGTCATTTTCTTTTACATCAGCCAGTCTCTCACTTATAAACACATATGGAAAGGCAGCTGAATGTGTATGGAAGGAGGACAGGAGAACAGAAAAAACTTGTAGGAGTGCTTGCACATGAGTAGCATCACGTGTGTTAGCATTGCCATTGAGAGATTACGTTCAGACCTTTATAAAATTAGCATGCAAGTGCAGCATCTCAGAAGTAGCCTTAGAAAGAAACAGTTGTCCAGAATTTTATATCATGATTCTTTTGTTGCTCCACCTCTTCCTTAGGTCCTGTGATATCCTATGGCTCTTCTGGCTAACCTATAGTATGGAATTGAACCACGCATCTGCCTCTTTCTTGCTGCTTCTTACTCTTTCACATTCCTGCTAAACCTCGAATAAAAGTCTTAATGAGGTGGCAGCTGTTATGTGCCTCCTATCTGCAATCAAAGTGCACAGAGTGTACCTGAACCTTGCTGCTTTAGCTTTTCTGAATAGCTGATTCTGATTAGAATTATTTCAGACTATAGCAGAAACTTCAATTTTTGGTCTGTTAGTTCAGACTTTGCCTAAACTTCGGTAAATGTACAACTGGCGATCCTCAAACTAATTTGTAGTGATCCAGCTGCGACCTTCCTTTGTAGCAATGAGTTAAAATGTAAGATGAATTGATCAGTTCTGGATTGTGATGTTAGGCTTGGAAATGCAACAAATTAAAGCAAAGGGACAAAGAAGCCCATGAGCATCAATATATATTCCCATTCCCACCTGATGTGCTTCTACATTGGCTCATGCTGCTATTGTGGAACTTTCCATGAGCTGCATTAGAATTGCTTCATAAACAGTTAGAGGGACTGTAATGGGGAAGCTATCATGCAAATCCTGAATAAAGCAGCTCCATAGCTCATGGATAGCAAAGCTTTTATTTCTTTCCTGGGAAGAGCGGAATTTACCTGACGTTATTTACATCTTAGTAACACACACTATTGACAATGGGCAATGTGTACTGTCAGCAAAGCCTCCACTTTGTACTAAACATTATGAACTATTCTGCTCAGTGTGCTTAGAGTTGAGTTTGACCTGTAGGACGTTTTCATCCCACTTTTGAGTTTTATTGCTTTTGTTTTGGGGAAGTATGTTATGTGCAACATATGGAAAAAAATGCACTGTATATTTTGGGCAAATGTTTCCTTTATTATTGTTGACATTGATAAGACCAACCCAAACTACTTGGTCTAACTGCTGCATGCCCTGATAGCTGATACTATATTGCATCTGAGAAGACTGTTTTTTTCTACACTGTTTTGAAATATTACTTTATTGTATTAGTGATAATATGTATAATGATTATATCACTGCACATACCCCATGTGTGCAAAGTTTCCCTAACTGGATTAAAAAAAAAAAGGAATATTCCTGTATACCATAAAAACATTATCATGTAAAGTCAGTTTGAACCCATGATTAGAAAGTTTTCAATGGTCTAGATTCATATCTCAGGTTAGTCCATTGTGTAGTGGCATTGCCCTAGATGCAGAGATAAGATAGTACTGTGTGACTTACAAGAAAAATTGCAAGTGATGACCTCAGGTCACAAAACTCTGCCTTGCAGATCACTTTCATACCAGGACACACTCTTTTTTTACCCTGGTGAATTGCATTGATTTCAATTACATTGATTGTCTGATTTGGCAGATAAGTTCACAATTCTGTCAACATTGACATTAGTAGACTTACTGTAGATTTTCACAGGGATAGCAGAGGGAAGATTCTGTTTTGGTCCCTTTCTTACAAAAATGGTTGAGTTTGCCTTTGAAAACCCTGTTCTGCATAACTTTCTGTTACCAGCCAGATTCTGGTTCAGCAAAACGTTTAGTGGGAGTTGTGCACATTTTGGGTATGTCGATACTGAAATATACTGAGTGGATCAAGTTGAAATGTAGCATTTGTAGTCTGGAAACATGGGAAGCCATTTCAGACAGATCTTTGTTTTTATTTAAGTTTTAGACTTGAAACTAAACATAGGGTGATCTTACTGAAAAGCTACAAAGAAAATAGTAAAAAGGAAACCTTTTCCAGAACCAATGTTGATTGAAAAGCTTCTTAATGCTTCTTTGCTTTGAAATTATAAAGGTGATCAAAGGGAAAATGATGTCTATAGAGAACACAAAAGGACTGGGTGCTCAGATTTTATGGTAATTGTCACATGTCAAACTAAGATTTTGTTGGGTAGTGAGTGGAAGTTTGATGCTTCTCCAAAATGGAAGCTTCAGGAGACCAGGTTTTCTTGAAAGTTTTCTGGCACTTCTGTGTTCTGTCTTTCATGGAAGTGCTATTCAGACAGCCTTTCCCATAGCATTTGGCACTACCAGACTTGGCTTTGTCTAAAGAAGCTTCTCAAACATACACAAATGTGAATTACCAAGTCTTGGACATGAGCTGATGTTGAGGGTCAGTGAAATTGGCTTAATTTATATGAAGTTGTTTCATTCACAGTAATACTTTTAAAATGTATTTTCTTGAGAAGAACACTCGTGAATCCAAAGCATAGACCTTATTCTACCTGTAAATTAATGGGATTTAGTAGTTCCCTGGTTTATCTAGTGTGTGTAATTTGTGTTATTGCATTTCCACAATTTTTAGTTTTCTTAGCAGGTACCGAATTCTCCACGTAGAACTCACTAATCTTGCCTTCCTCTGAAGAAATGCTGCTGCTTCTTGGATGTGTGCAGCTGAACACATCTTTTCCCCTTCTTGTCTTTTAGGTTTTCTTTTGCTTAAAATGATGGTTTGCTGTGATCTTTGCTTATATTTTTATTGCCGGAAGAGGATTAAAAAGTATATATTTGTCCCGTGCTTCTTTAATGAGTAATATAATAGCTTTTAAGGGATTACTTGGGCACTAGCTTCAATTTCCTTAGTCCAAGTTGTAGGGAGAAATTGGTTTGATTTCTGCTCATGAATTTTGTGGTGAATTTATTATTCTTTTTAATGTGAGTTATATTTATTCTCATTAACATAGTTTTTACTGACCTTAGGAGAGCAGTCAGACAAACCAATTGGAAATCTAGGAACCAGAATCTCCAGACAACTGGGATCAGGCTCTGCTGTCAGACAACCACATCATTGAGTGCATTACAAGAATTTACCAGTAGTCCTCCTTGAAACCAGTTAGATTTCTTGCCCCTTCCTAATTAAAGGGTGTTCAAAATATACTCTTCCAATTTTTGGCCTAAATTTATTTAGGGTTTCATTGAAGAAAATTTCTCTTATGCTTACATTTTATTTAACCTAGGTAATTTTTCTACCTCAGTGTTTTGTAGAAAGAGAGAAATAATTTCTCTTGCAGACTGTTTTGCTTGGCTAGCAAACTAGGTTGCCTTACATGTCTTTCTTACAATAGCTTAAATGGGAACCTATTATTCGTCTTTACCTATTTCTGCCTGACTGATTCTTTCCTGACGATGAGTAATGGAAACCATGGACAGGAGTTTCTGTTGTAAACCAGGACAGGCAGAAATGACCTAAAAAAAAAAGCTAGCAGTATTCAGTCAACATTTGTCTACAATCCATCAATTTGAAACAAATCATAGACTCATAGAATAGTTTGGGTTGAAAGGGACCTTTAAAAATCAGTGCAGAAAATGCAGTGTTAAGATGCAGCGGCAGGTAGGTGTGTATCCCAAGGATACAGGGAAGTTCTAATGCCATTGCAAAAACAACCAGTGAAATCCTCTGTGTTCTGTTTCAGAATGCATGTTCTTGCTGTCCATATTACATTTAAATGTTATTTGTTTGTCTCTGTATTTAAAAGTTATCTGTTCTCCTTCTGAGATAATTTCTGTGGTGGCGTAGCTAATGTCCTGATTTGTGTGATCAGAGCAAGTGTTTCCACAACATTTAAATGTAAGCAATGAATGAATAGAGGTGTCAATATTCATTGCACCTAAGCCAGAAGAGTCATCTGTCTAGAATCTTTCCTAGTCACTGGGGAGAGATGTCTTTTCATCTACTCTAAAGGCAAATCATTCTCCTAACACAGGCACCTAAACATGATAATTTGAATACCCTCCTTTCTGCCTTCAGCCATCTTCGTTAACATGTTCCTACTTTGTATAAGAATTTATTTGTTCAGTGTCCAATTTGGTGTGAAAACGCATATTGCTAGGCGTGTCTACTAACTCGTATAAAGTCCTGATCCTAGCTCCAAAAGACTTGCAGGAGTGGGGAAGAGGTATACAAAATGATACGTGCATGATGTTATCTACTTATAGGTACTGTCAGTTTTAAAAGTGCCTCAGTCTTGCTATGGTTAGGGAGCTGACCTTTAAAGTCCTTGTGATTGTGTAGCTGAAATTAGGCATGTGCAGCTATTAATAAAATTATCTGCATAGATGAATATTTGCCAGGTCTTAGCTTATGAGAATATTTTTTTGTATAGGTACCATGGTAGGACTGCATCCTGATCAGAGACTGAGAGAGTTCTAGAGAGTGAAGTGTGAATATAAAGAAATTGGAAATTATAACTGATCCAATTGATAGTACTCTCTTTTTTGTCTTTTTTTTTTTTTTTGAGAAAAAGAACTTCAGTATATATGCATTAGAGGTTTTATTAGCAATAATTTGCATCTCTGTGCAAAACATAATTTTCAGTTTGCCACTTTTCCTGGACTATTTTAATAATGTATGATTTTCACATTCTGCCTGTCATCTTAATGTTCTTAATTTACTGAGAAGTCCCTTTATGTCTTTAATATTTGACCCTCAAAGAGGGACTTCTTCAAAATGTTAAACTCATGAACAAAATAGGTACTTGTATATCCACTGCTGTGCACTTAGATTCACAGAATTACAGAATCACAGAATGGTTGAGGTCAGAAGGCAATTCTGGAGGTCATCTGGTCCAACCCTATGCTCAAGCAGGGCCACCTGGAGCTCGTTGCTCAGGACCATGTCCAGACAGTCATAGGTTGTCTATCAGGTGTATTTCCTGACAATTCATAGCATTTATATTTCAAATTATATTTGTTGTGAATAGTTCTTGCAACTTTAAACAGCAGCTTGTTATTGCAAAACCTTTGTATTTTGAATCTGTAAGTGTGAAAAAAACACATAACCACACTTAGGAATATTAACAATACCTCATTCTCACTTATTTACTAGTTTTTAATTTATTTGATCTAGAACAAATGTGTTTGAAATATTCAACTCTTGAACACAAGCTGAAAGAAATAGAAAAAACAGCTGGCAATACTTATTAAATAATCAGTTCCATCTCTCTACCAGCATTAGTAATAGTTTCCCTAAGATGCCCCCAGCTCAAGTTTAAACAACTGCAATAACTTAGATCCTGTTACTTTCTTCAGGAACTGGCCCACAGTTGGATGTCCCATGGAAACATTCCAGTTCCAGGACATCCTTTTTCCCTCACAGCACCATATTCTCTGAATTCTGTTTCACGTATTCTGTGAAAAAGAGACACAGCAAAGAAATCAAAGTGTAGGTATGCTGTGCATAGCCGCAATAATAAAGTCGAAAGGGATGTTGTGAAATTTTATATTGATTCCCTCTGTGACTTCTTTTTCCAGAGAAATATGTGAGTAAAAGTTGCAATTAGAAAAGAAAAAGCTTTGTAAACTCAAATTGGCGTATGTCCCCAAGGTTGTGTTCTTTCTCACTTTGGCTATTTTAAATCGGTCAACCAAAATGTACTTAATTGATGTTGTGTGTAAGCTAGCGGGAAACCCAGGTTATGCTTGTCCTAAAAGTTTCATGGTAACATGAACAAAGCTTAGCAGTAAAAAAAAAAATTGTCCCATGCTTTGTTCACAATTTATGTAGAGTTAAGAGCGTGTGGAAGAGGGTTACACTTTAGATATATCTCTGCAAGTCTCAGTTATTGTAATTCACCCACGGTAGCTTTAAGTAGTAAAAACTCTGTTGGAGTCTTCAACATAAGCATACCAAAGTGAACATGTGTGCAAACTCCACACCTGCTGGCTCTGTAATTGTTGCTTTCCCTGTATATAAAAAGTTAGTTGGAAGCTAGCCAAACAGCCTAATCCAAATCCTTCTGAAATTAAACGGATTCTAGTCACCAACATAAACTTTGGATGATGCTGTATCATTTTCTACCTTCAGTAGTCTTTGTCCTTCCGTTGTATTTATAAGGTGACTTATGTGCTATGGGAAAAAGTTGCTACAATTCATTGCTTTCTGTTTCCTTCCTTATTGAATAAATCCAATGTTAGGAATGTTCATAGGTGTATGAGACAGTGCAAATACAAATGTGTAAACAATACATAGTAGTGTGTGTCTTTATGGCTAAAGAGTGAAAACTGAAGTAATATTTGAAACAGAACTGTACATCTCTAAATGTGATCCATATGTTAGATTCTCGTTGCAATCTCATTGGTGCAGATTGTGTGAAGTAGCATTACAGTGTATAAGTACAGTGATATCAAATATATTTTAACTGAAGCTGAAATGAATTAGGTCAAAATTTCAGAGATAGTCAATTAAAATTGAACTTGAAAGTTAATATTGGGTATCTTGATTAAATGACCTAATATCTGGTGGGGCGAACTATTCAGAATTAAAGTAGAGGTGAAAATTATTGATGCTCAGCATCTCTAAAACTTGGCCGTACTATCATGATTCTTAGACTGGCTTGGAGAACATAACATTAGGAAAAATAACTATGAAAACTTCAGCTCAGTGCCTTAGGGGTCAGCAAAATATGGCTATGCTGACCAATAGCATGAAATCAAGAACTGTGAGTACATTTGATTTACTAACTTAAAATACACCAGGGTTTCTATAGTAGTTCTACCAAAGCAATGTTTTCTTTAGTTAATTTCTTGAATTCTGTATTACTACAGCAGGTAATTCTGTATTACTACACAATTGCCTACATCAGGTGCTGTTAAGACATTGTTTAGCTCCGTGTCCTCTAAATTGCAAACACAAGTATATTAAAGTTTATAAAATTAAAAGAGGCTTGGCACGTGTAAAGTATAATTAGTTGAGGTGTGTTAAAAGTACCCAGTATGTGCATTTCTGAAATTCCCACCTCCTACGTCCTCTTCTCCAGACAATGCTGATTTCGCTCTGTAGCTTTCCTTGGTTTGACACCTATCATATTTCTCACTTTTATTTGTATAGCAAAAATCTCACTTTCTAAAATGGCCTATGTGTATTGATAACATTATCTGACAGTTTTAATACCAAGACTGCAAAGCAAATACTGTATACAGCATGGATGCAGAGCTATATAAATAATAAACTATGTGTTTATTACAAATGGTAAGGTTTTAACTCTTCCTGTAGTAGGTTGGGTGGGCCTTTTGTTTGTTTGGTTTTTGTATCCAGGATTGTTCTAGCTTTTTTTTTTTCCATCCCATTCCACTCTGATAAGGCTACACCAAAACCCACTGGGAAATGTGTGCATTTCTGTGAATGCTTCACAATACCTTTGGTTACAAAGAAATAGGGCACGGGATCAAACGATGTCAAGGCTGAGTCAGCTTTGGATAGGTATCCAGATGTTTTTGTCCTGGAAATTAAGCAAGAACAGGCTTCTTATGAATTTTTATTACCTCTCTGTGTCAGCCAGATCAAAAGTGCTATGAGAGTAACCTCTCTCACGATCTTTCTGTCTCACATTCTTTTTTTCTCGTATTTCTTTCACTTAATCTTTTTCATATTCCTTAAAGGGGAAGGTTCAGAGAGAACAGTATATTATTTTGAAATGTGTATAATGTATGCTTTTGGCGTTCCTTCTCAAGGAGAGCTTGGAGCTTCTGCGAAGTAATTTTCCTATTTATGAAATTCTTTGCTGCTGTCACAACATGGACTTGAGTCAAAGCTATGTAACTGGTCTTTTGTGACACCCTTCAGAAGCCATATCTTGAGAAGCCTATTTTTGCAGAAGGTTCTGTGGACCATTAAAGATGACAATGGGTTCCTAATGACCTCTGTGGAAGCATGTAGGTGTCTGAATTCCAACAGGATGAAGGCATCTCACCTGCTTGTCTTTCTGAAAACTGAACTCCATGTTTCCCTGCTGCAGCTCCTTTTTTTTATTGATCTTATTGTGCAGTAGTATTGCGATGAACCGTAAGGAGAAATTAGTGTCAGCTTGTGCTGTGCAGTATACAAATTACAAAGAGTGGAAAGCTAATTTAAAGTTTGTAATGTCAGTACACGGAAGAGGCAAAGTACATAATAAGAGATAAGGAGCCTAAAAGAACAATAAAACAGTATTGGCTAGCATGATAGTTGGTGTAGCAGGGCATGGGAGCTTAATAGTTAGCAGCACTAGTAATTTGACAGCAGCATAGAAAAAGAGAGCCTTGGAGATGTTCGTGACGTAACTTTGTGGGTGTTTATGGGGAGCTCTAAACAAGTGTGAAGGGCAGCATGAAAAAAAGCCCAGTGATGATTTTTTTTAAAATGTGAGACATATCAGAAGATCTCCATGTCTGATCAGAAGTGGAAACTGACATTTAGATAATGAACAAGGGATAATCAGTATGGAATGGGTCACAGAGAGCAGAGTCATAAAAAGTGAAGGATCTGATTGTTGGTGAGGAATAAGGACAGTACCGGTTCTAAGATTTTCTAAGATTTGCACCAAAAATCACTAGGGTTTTTAAGGACTGGAGATTCAGTGGTGATCCAGAGGTAGGAGCAAGATATGGGACATGTTGAAGAAGGACAGCTCAAAAAAGCAGCTTTAAGTAGTGATACTAGTGATAAAACAGAGGAGGGATATACAGACATTGTTGAAAGGTGAATAAAGATGAGGTCTTTTGTGTTTACTTTTAAAGCAGTCAGATACTAAGGAACATTTGTATTGTGAAGGATAGAGCTGGAGAAGTGGTGGAGTCTGACTCCGGAGACATTCAAAACCCACCTGGACGCCATGCTGTGCAACTTACTCTGGTGAACCTGCTCTGGCAGGGGCACTGGACTAGATGATCTCCAGTGGTCTCTTCCAACCCCTGTGGTTCTGTGAGAACACTAGGAAAATCAAAGAAAAGACAAATAACTTTTATAAAACACCAAACTAGAAAATTGATTGTTCTGCAGAGGCTGAAACAACTTTTTCAAATGTTCTTGTGAAAAAGAGTTCTTCCCGAAATCAGCACACTTTGAAATATTTGGGGGTTTTAATAAGTATTTTTCCAGTGAATAAAAATTTTATTAAAATTTTCTGACCAGGTCTAGCTCAAGCATAATTTTTGAACACAGAAGAATTTTCCCTTACTACGCTGTTACCAGTTAAGTTGTCACTTCTTCAACCTCTTTATATTTATGCCATCTGGATGAAGGGCAATATCATTCATGATAACTGCTTTCAGTTCAGGAAATGTTCACTGAATTATCAACTCAAAAAAAAATGATGCCAAACTTCTTATCAACTACTGGTCTCAGCTCATCCTAGTGATTAAAAGCTTATTTAACTGCCCCGTCAAAGCTGATTTAAGCTTCTTGTTACTCATGGTAACTTTAGCTCTGCACTTTTGATTAAGAAACATGAATTATGTTTCCCAGCTTTCAGATGAGGTTTATCCTCTTGTATTGCAGTAGTTTTGAACTAACGTTATATAAAGTCTACTGTTAGGCAATAATATAAAGGAATTATTGAGAAATGTCTGAAGCTATAAACCAAAAATCTTACATCATTAACTGAAGTTCTGGTTCTCCAGTCCTACGTCTTTTTCTCTTCCCTCCTCCTTATGCTTTAAGAGAAACTTCATATTGACTATCTATTTAGAAACAGTAACTAATTTATCTTTCAGGAAAAGTAGAACAGGGTGAGTAACTAGTTACTTGCAGATATATGTTAGTCTTAAAAACATCTCTTTAAAATTGTTTTAAGACAGCTGTATTCATGATCAAGGAAAAATTAACTGCATTTTACTGGAATGATCACTGCCAGTTTCCAAACATTATTACTTTTTAATTTTTATTATTACTTTGCCAGCACAAACATCTTCATACCTACTGGGGTATTCCTAAGAATGGAATTCTGTCATCTCCTTTTCTGATGGATACCCAGCAAAGGCTTCCAAGAATCAGTGAATCATGAGACTTAGCTAATTTATTCTTGATGTTCCCATGGAGACCAGTGTCCAGAATCAGGTCCAGTTTTTGAAGTTCAGAAAGCTTTTATGTTGTAAACAAGGCATTAGAGTGGAAAGACTTTGCTTCTTTTCTTACTAAGTAACTAGATTCAGATGCATTTTCCTCTTCCATGCAATTGCTTGTGAATTTAATGAAGAAAAATAACACCAGTGCAAATTAAATCACAGTTTTCTCAGCAGTATTTCCCAACTGTCATTCGTTCTCATACTATGGTACAATACCCACAATGTTCTCTTAAGAGTTGGGTTCAAACCTTCCTTGAAATAACACTGATAAGTCATTAGGAACTCTGGATGAAAAATCAAGCAGGGACATTGTGCCTACTCTTTCTCGTTACAAGAATGTGGGATGTGATTGTATTCCAAGTCCAATGCCATTTTGAATGAGATGCCATATAGGCAGTCTGATAAGTGTGTGGTTACACAGAAGGCCAGGTACTGGAAGGGTTAATTTTCCTTTGGAGATGCTCACGTAGAAGTTATTGCTGCAATAGTGTGCATAGTGATTAGCCATCAGTGAGTCATATGGCAATTCCTCCTCATGTAGAAAAGTTATTTGGCTGGTTTGTAAACATATAGGTCATGGGAGTCATTGGACTAGAGTGTTCCTGCCCTTCTGTGTAGGTGGTACAGGACATGGAGAAAAGCACAGGGAAGAGGAGAACCCATGTTCTCCTTTCATTCACCACAAACATATTTGAACAAATAAAGACAAATATCAAGGTTCCTGACTATGCTTGAGAAAGAGGGTACTTTTGATGCCTCAGGGAAAAACGGTAAAGATTGGTGGTGTTCTGGGCTGATAGGAAGACCTTTTCTATTGATTCTGTCCTGTCTTTATAACCAAAGACACTAAAAAAGACACCAGGCCTCAGTCTCTGTAGACCCATTTGGGAGTTTCCAATAAAAAGGGAGGATGAGGGCTGTACAGTGGTTTCTCGGTCAAAAACTCAGTGCATAATCTGACCGTGTGTGGAACTGAACCATGGCAGTGATCCAGGACATGGGCTTTTAAGTACGCTGCTGTCAGTTTTATAAACTCGTAAGAGTGGTGCTTGCTGCTATGGCTTGTTGTGAGATCACTTCCTCACACTGTTGCCATGGTACTCTTCTGGCAGCAAAACCACATGTGTAGGCTACTACTAGGAGAAACCCCCAAATTTCCCATATCAGGGAAGGAAGAGAAGCAGTAACCAAAAGTGGGAGGACTGCTTTTGGTCTGTCGGATTTGTGCTTTTGCTTTGTTACATCAAAGTAGTGGTATGGGAGCCATAAGGCATGAGAAGCCTGATGGATTATCCCAGAAGGACTGCGAGGGGGGAGATACGTTTGGTGTATCTCATGCCCCTGTTGTATGCATTATGTAGTCTCTTGTCCAGTTTAGCTTCTGGTCCATGCCTGTTCCTAAGTTCAGTTCAATTCAGAGTGAATGTGATTATGAACCTGTATTAGTATTAATGCCCGGGAGGGAGATAGGGCCCCAGAATGAAACAGAAAACAAGGCAAATGCAGATGCACCTTAGATACATTGAAATTCCCCATCTTAAACACTTTCTTTCTCCCTTTCTTCAGCCTTCTCTAATTCCCTAGAAGCTGGTCAGTATATGTGCAGATCATTTAAGCCTTTCCAAAGATTCTAAATTAACGAACACTTTAATAAATAGTCGTCTACAGTTCATCTTGTAATGATGGCAGGTCCTGGGAGAACTGTGTCCTGCTGCTCACAATGTGGAGAAGGGTGGTTGTGCATTTTTAGATTGGGCAAACTGAAGTTTATTTCTTCTTATTGCACTTACAGCAGAAGCCTAAGAAAACGAAAACCAAAATATGCACAGAACTGACTTTCTCATGTTTTCAGCCAAATCACTTCAATAACATTAGAAAATGTAGGACAAAGCGGATCAAGTGTCTGACCACATAATACAGTCCCATCATCAAGAATGAGAAGTATCACATTTATAGGAATGCAGAAATTGGGGAATCATCCAGCAGAGTGGAAGAAAGTGACTTCAGCCTACCTCTTCTCACACTTCTGCCTTGTTATCTGGGTCTTCCCGTTTGTACATCCTGCTGAAATCTGTGACACCCTACAGTCTCAATGATGGGACTGTCTTCCATGATCAGTGCTGAGTAGAGTTTCATGCTCTGTGTGTGAGCCTAGAAGTGCACACTGGACTTTTTTTTATTATAGGTCCATGACCTTGTGGATTTTTTTAAGTTGTAACTGTCCACTTCTGTTTTGTTCTTCAGATTTCTGACTTGCTTTGCTTTAAATTCAGATTCCAATAGTTTGAGTTTGGGGTTTTTTATAAATTCTTCATGATTTTGCATCAGAAAGTTTAAAAAATGTCTTTGAAGAATTACATAAGTTATAGTTCATTCTTTGTACATTGCCACTTGTGGTTGTTTTATTTTAGAAGAATATGACTTTTAAGTTAGTTTTTAGAATTACCTTTCTTTTATTTTTCCTGTGATAAAAACAGGGTGCAAAATTTCACTCCCCTGCATCCACCACTCTCCAGAAATTAGTCAGGTATTACAAATGTAACTGAGTGCAGAATCTGGCCTAGGTTGTGTAAAGCTCCAGAGAAATCCTATAGCTGTGGGGGAAACATCTAACTTTTCTTGTGTTTTCCCATGCATTGCTCCTCCTCTTTCCTGTTCAGCTTCTGGGATTCTCCCTAAAGAAACCCAAGATGTGTCTCTTAATACATGTATACAGAAGCATAGGTGCAATGTTGGCTTTTGCGTCTCTTGAAAGAACAGATGGGTGTAAGTTCAAATTACTTCCAGCTCACGTACTGGTATTAGCTCAGTTGCCTGTGGTTTTGAACAATAAAGGAAATATCTTTCAAACAGATTAAGATTTAGCCACTAACTTTCAGTTGGTTGAAAGATCAAAAATAAGATGATGCAGGTTTTGATATAAACCAGAAAACTAAATACCAGATTTTATTTTTTTAGTCATCAGGAAGGACGTTGTAAGTTGCGAATTTTCCCAGAGAAAGTCAGTGTTATAGCTCAAATTAATGCTTTGCTCTCTGCTCTTACTTGGATTACTTGGACACTGCTGTACTTCATGTTATTAAACTGTTTCGACTTATGTTCAAAGTTCATGCTACCACTAATCACCAGATGGCTGGCTGAAAGGATATCCCACACAGTGGGTGTGGGATCTGCAGGCTGCAGCCCACATACATTTCCTACAGGCTTTTGAAATTCTTCTCTATCAATTCTCTGGAAATACAGAGGATGCAGCAGAGAATCACAGTCCCTGTTTCTAATACACATAGAGAAGACACAAGCCTTTTATAATCATCTGATGCTGGATGCATAAAAAAGAAGTAAGCTTCAAAGTGTGTAGTTACCTTCAAATCCACTGGTTTCTCCCTGTGTTCTGCTCTCCTGCTCCATTTTTTGGTTTGCAGTGTTAAGGCAGGAGCGCGTTTAGTACACTGTCTAGAAGATAAGTGAGAACACACGCATGGCAACTTCAAATACTACAATTTAAGTGACCAGTGTCTGATGCATGTACCCCAAATTATGGTATTTCTGACCCTACTACAATAAAGTAGCTTTTATTTTGATTTGGAGGCTTTGTGATCCAGCTTATTTACAGAGATACTGAATTCTTGTTCCTATGCTGATTTTTCTTTTTTCTACATTTTCAATCAACTATTTCTTTCCCTTCTCTGCTATATCCACTCTGATCAAATTACCATATGTACAAAATTTCAGCTGCAAGATTTCTGACTTGCCCTGGGTCCTGGGAACATACCACCCTCATTTTGATCTCTCTAAATTAGCTTCCTGTACAATTTCCTGTCAAACATGAGTTTCATGAGATTTGTCCTTGAATGCGTGTGTGATCATCCCTTCTCACTGCAATGAAATTTTGGCTGCCTAACTAGCTGGAACGTTTTCACCAAGCTTGCTTTTATAGGAGCAAATACTAATGAGATTTAGGTTATTTTTTAAGTATTAACTCTCGGAAATTACTCTGCAGAGATAATTGAGGTTAACTCTCATGTGAGAATTTTAAGCAGGGGTTTCTGATAGTAATGTGTTTCTGTGAAGGAATCTTCCCTGCCCGCCCCTACCCCCACCATCTCCTGGCATCTTGTAAATTACTTTTCATATTATTTATTTTGGTGTCAACTTCATGAATTTTCTTACATTTAGATAACATAAAATGAAATCTCAGGAAGAACGAAGTATCTACTAGTTAACACAGTTGCAGGAATAGTTTTTATTGCAACTTGATGTGTGACTAAGGAAACACATTAATAAGCATTCTCGAATGCAAACGTTATTTCCTGAGGGATGAATCCTGAGGATGTTTTGTCTCACTGAGAGGGCTTCTGCTGCAAGATACTTGAATCTCATCTGAAAAATCAGATAAATATGGTTTCAAGTGAGTCTAAAATGAGTGGCTACTTTCAAAACTTTTTCTCAGATTTGTTCTCTACTACTTTCGTTTGGGTATCATGAGATTTAATTCTGTGTGCAGAGCAGGATTAAAAGTATAGCTACAAACTTCTAAAGACCTAGTTCCTCACTTCCCAATTTGTTTCTAAACTGAATTGTCTGAGGACTATGTTCTCAAATTGAAGATCTGCAGGGCGTGGGGCTAATTATAGGTCTGCTTCTGGCATGGGACACTTGCTGTCAACTACCAGACATAAGCTAAGAAGCGAAAAAAGTTCAAAGAACCATATCCAGGTAAACAAAGTAATAAGAATACCTTATTATTAAGAGTTTGCTGAAAACACTGACTAGGGAAAGCAGCAAGTAAGCATGTTTTGCTTTCATGCAATATTTGTAGGACAATGTTCAAAAACTCAAAAATTTCTTAACACTGAAAATTTCATTAAATTCTCTAATGTTAAGAAACGGTGACTGGTGCCCCGTGTCTTAAGGATAAATTCTGCTCTGACTTAATTTGTTAAGTCACAAGAATACTTCGCACTCGCAGCTGCGAAACCTCAAAACAAACATGTGCTAAAGGAACAACTCCTAATAGCAGAGCACTTCTTTTTGTGATCTGATTATTTATGTTGCATGATTATATACATTGCAAGCAAGTATACCCAATTTGTCACTCTTTTCCTTGGCATACTGGATCTAAGCTTTAGTGTAGTGATACCATGTGATTGATTGATTGAACGAGTCTGATCTTATCCTTCAATCAGCTCTAGCTACAGAGGTGAAAACACTATTTGTTTTCATAGCTTCTTGCTTGTGATCATTCCTTTTGATTATTCTTCTTCAATTGACATTTCTTTTTGACCTAATTTATGACAAAAGCACTTTTGTGGACTTCTTTGTAGGTGTTAGGAATAAAAGCATGGAAGAACTATGGTGCACCCTCTGGCATTTTTGGTGTGCACTTTCTGCTAGCTTTTCAGGTCAGGAGCAGCTTTTTTTGCTCTGCAGTACAGCTAGTATACTGGGGTCTTGGTCTTGCAAACTTTAGTTTTAGAGACAGGAAGAGTCACAAGGCCAGGGTTAGGGGTGAGATAAGAATTGCCTTTCAAGTTTGTGTTCAGATACCTAGTGGCTGGTAATGTGTGCTGACTTCTGAATTTGGATGTAGCTTGGCACAGGCAGGACATGCTTGGCTATGTGGAAATGTGGATCTGCCGGGATGGGAGACAAGGCACTGTTTCCTGGGATCATTCCCAATACCAGAGATTAGGTCCCTGACAATTTAATACAACCTTAATTGTAAAATGGGGCTCCTTCCAGCCCCTTGTGGGGAAATACCAGGAAAAAGGCTGCAAAACCTGTGGAGGTGCTGACTACACCTACTCTGACAGATCTTTTTGACCTTACCACCCATTCCCTAATGATTTGACATCAATACTCAGTCTAAGCCCAAACCAGCCCTATATTTCAGGCATGCAATCAACAGCTGCTACTGACTAGGAAATAGTAAGAAGCCTTGTTCTTATGCCGCTACTCCCCCGTTCCTTCCTCTGCCTAAATCTAATCAATCCTTGCAGCCCGTACTGGCCTGAGCTTAAACTCCCCTAACTCTAAAAGCAAGAAATAGTCAGAGGAGCTGTTGTTAACTCTCTTAAATACAGCCTAGCAGCTCCCAGGAAGCCCTGTTGTGCCAAAAGAGTGGCAGGGAAGTCGAGGGTGAATGAATGCTTCCTGGTGTTGTCAAATCTGGATGAGAATCTAAAGTCTAGCTGAAAATCGGGGGTTATGGGAGGGTTTCATGTAAAATGATTGGAGATTGTTTCAACCTTCTTTCCTTTAACGGTACATTCTGCCAGGTGTCTGCGTAGGCTGGATGGGACTTTTTTTTTTGTTCCAGGTCATGAGAGGGTCATACAGTCATGGCTTGTGGAGGGAAAGAGCAAGGCATAAGTAGATTGTAAAGCCTGGTATGCAGCCTGGTTGTGGATAACAGTGTACAAAGTATGCGAGGAGTTGTAAACATGTTTTTCATGTGAGTTCTTGACCGCATGGGGGGAGGATACTACACTTCATGTAAGAAGTAAGAGAAAGTAGGGCTAAGTATGGAATTTATTTTTTTTTTTTTTTTTTTTTTTTTATGAAGACACATCTTTGGAGAGGTCTTTGATGCCCCTTGATAGGGCTGCTAGCCAAGAAGTGCACTTGAAGGAATTAAGTAGTTTCTGACTACTTTGTTGACCAGTTCTGGGAGGTTCTCCAGAGTGTTTGGCGAATTGGCTGGGGTTTTTGGTGCAGGGGATGGAAGGAGTAGGGAGGTATTTGGATTTTCAAAATGGGTGGCAGATCAAGTCAATGGCTGATGCCAGGATGGGTGAGCTGAGAAAGCTTTTGCTAAGACCTTCAGGCATGACCTGAAAGGAGAAGCTTGATTTATGTCTAGTTAGAAAAGGGATGTGTGAAAAGTATAAGAATTAGAAGTTCTGCCTGGTTGTGAACTGTGATCCACAAGAACTGAAGGACTGAGGAATGGGTTCACTTCACCGGTGCCTCCTGTGAAAGCATCCATAGGCCTTGCTAATGTTTTAGAGTAGTGGTATGTGGTAGAGAGCTGCTAAATAGGTTTCCCTCTATGCTGGTTGGCTGTGAATAAGGGTGTCAATAAAATCAGAGGGCTTAAGAGCAGTTTGTCTTCACTGCAGATGCTGTTAGGGTAGTTTAACAATTGACAGCTTGACAGAGAATAGAAGAAAGGAAGGGATATGTACTAGCTTCAGTCAGTCATAGATTGTGCCAAAGAACAGACATAGTAACTAGCTGCCTAAGGCAGCAGTTTATAGGGACTCACAAACGATCTAGCTTACTTATGTGTAAGGAAACAAGATTTTCAGACTGAAAAATTAATCTCTACCTCTTGCCCTTGCCATTGCTGCTGGCATAAAGGTTGAATGTACGGCTGTGCAGATAGCCTCTCAGAAGAAATAATCACAGCTCCTGTATTCTCTCCTATCCATGGCTTTTTCAGGAACAGAAAGCTTTGCAATGGGAGATTTTCCTTATACCATCTTCACTCCCTGGCCCCTTTCCCCTCTCTGTGCCTCAACAGCAAGCTGAAATTTACCTTTTTTTGTAGTTGAGGAAGAAATAGGAGCAACCTCGGAGGGAGAGGCGTTCAGTAGGTATCAAGAACAGAAAAACAGATGGATGGAAGAAAGTGAACAGAAAATAATTTCCAACTGTATTTAGTTTTCTGAAGGCAGATGGAAGGAAATGTGTCCAGTTAGCTATGGAAAATACATATATCAACATACCTTTTGAGAGAGAGCAGTTACAGCTTTACCCTCTTATCTTTTCTCTTTGAACTATCCTTTAGTCCCACTCTATATTTAGCAGATGTAATGTGGCAAGTGCTAGAAGAGGAGCTGTTGCTTATCATGTAATCCCAGAACGTGCTTCAGCCCTGTTACGGGTATGTGACCAAGTACGTAGAAGTGTATCACACAGATCCCTTCCCACTTATTCCTACCTATTCTTAGAGGAGAGAAATTTTCCTCAGAGAGATTATCATTCATTAGTGATTTACAAATAATGATATCTGATTTTTTTTTTAAAGACTAATTATAGCTGCAATATGACACTTGCATTCTGAGTAGCGTATTACTGTATTATCTGGTAATTTTGGGTAAATATTGACTGTTTAATGGCTGCTATTCCAGAGTTTGTGGACAAAGCAAATACACTTTCATGGCCTAATTCTTTTCTACTTTGTCTGCGTATAGCCCAGGATTTGGTTCTTATTTACCTCTGCTTTACTGATTGCACTCAGGTGTAATGAATGACATACAGAGAACAGCAATTCAAAAGATCAATTTTCAGTTTGGATCCTTGTTTGATTCAACATTATTGCTATAGTTCTTACACTGTTATGTCACTTTTACACTTGTATGTGTCCATTATTGTAAGTTTTACTCTTGATTTATGCTAGTTTAAGCAGAATGGTGATAGAGCTCACAGTCTAGCTGTACTGTACAAGCTTACTTTTTTGGTTCAACAATCA
>VFFE01007051.1:1524774-1544124 GCA_008921705.1 Burhinus oedicnemus
TTTCTGTTTACTGTTTTCCTTGTCTGATGCAGAAATGGAGTCTAGCTGCCAATACTGAGGCCTGGGCACATCTGCTAAAAGATAGAGATCATTTTTCAGAAGGGAAAATTTCCCCAGTATCCAGGGGCTTCAGGCTCCTCTGTCTTGTGCTTATAAGGAGTTTGCCTGTGTTCTGGTACTTTTCACGTTGCTGAGTGCTTCAGGTTAATAGAAACTAATTCCATGTTGAAATAGGGCGTGTCTTTTAGAAAACCATCTATGTTTGATTTATTATTTTTAAAAAAAGGTAAGTTATTCCAACAGGAGCCTATCCCGAGTGTTTAAGAACCAACCAAACAAACAAAAGACGCTTTATCTCTGGCTTGAAATTATCTGTTTTGAGTCCTATTCATAGTATTTCTTTATAACTTTAAGGTTGAAATGTTTTCTATCATATTTGTATTTCCTGGCCAGTACTCGCAGGATGAACTATGTTGCCCCTTTAACTGGTTTTGGTTAGGCTAGACAGGTTGCACTCCTGAGATTTAACATTACTGCTCATAGTTCTTCTGATCATCAGTTACTCCTATTCCCCTTTTCAAAACTGTCTTCATGTTATTAGGACCCTCCCTAGAGTCCGGACACCAGATCTGGACATGGTATTCTGTTAGCATGATATGTCTGTCAAATACTGAGGTATAATAATTTCCTATTGATGCTCTAGATTCCCTCACATACGTATCCATTGATTACATTTGTCCTTTTTGGTCCCACCAGTACAACAGGCACTTCATGGCAAGTTAATTGTCCTCTAAAATTTCTAGTCCTATCCAGTGTCATAGTTTTCCAAGACAATATTTTGTTTTGTATATTTATGCTTATTTTTTTCTTAGATGTATGACTTAACATACGACTTCAAAAAAGACACATGCTGTTTGCAGGTACCCAAACTACTGAGCAGTCCTGAGAAATCCGAATCAACAAACTGCCCTAATTACCACTCTTCCTATTATTAGCAAACTAAATAATCATTTTATGTATCCCTGATCAGTAAAAGGATTGATAGATTAATAATATAACATCAAGCAATGGCTTCATGAATTTGTGTATGCTGTGGAACACAGAAAAGATGGGGACATATGCAAGTTGTGGCCACGTCTTTACTCCAGCACAGGCACCATTTCGTCCTGCACACTAGTTTATACAAAGCTGGTGTGGAGGCTGGGGGATCTATGTTAAACTCAGGGTCAGTTCCAAATGTGGTGAAAGAATAGGACAGCACAATGAATTTTGAAGCGCACTGGCCGTGTGGTTGTGTACGGCCTAGTTGATTCCCTGATACTGTGTCTGTTCAGTTAGGATTTCTGTTCGCAGTTCTATATTGACAGCAACCTCTACTCATTTTGTGTCATTTAAACATGTGCCATATTGTTTTTATGTTGTTCTGTTTTCTAAATAAAATGGCTACGTTCACACCAAGCTGAGCTTGCTTTGTTACTCCCCAAAGGGCCTGAAGCTGTTTTCTTTCCAAATGTACAATTATCCAGCTCTCTTGGGTCTGTGTTCAGTCTCTGATTCACTCTAACTATTGGGCAGCACTCAACAGCAAAGACTTTGCAGATAAAAGAATGAGTAGGACTTGGAGTTCAAGCAGGAGCATTTCCTGCTCACACTTAATTGCATTAAAAAAAATAGGCATATGACACTACAGCTATATTCCTAACACTTTTGAAGACCATAACCATACTTTCTGCTTCATGATTTTATCAGAAGAGAAGTGGAAGGTTAGCTGGAACATCAAGAAACAGTCTCCATATTCACCTGCAGAAGATGTCTGTTTCAGAGTGGTCTGCAGAACATTTGCTCCATGTCCTACCGCTTACCCCAGACCACATCATAATTCTTATAGTTTTCACTTGTTTCTTGTAGTCTCTTAAAAAAATATTGCTGCCTTTAAAGCAAATGAGTTAACTGAACTGCTGAGGATCTTAGTGTTTTTCCATGACTGTTTCAAAGCAAAATTCTCCCGCCTTTTTTTTTTAATAGGCAGATTTCTGTCTCCCTGTCTTCCCCTCCTCCTTCCTGTCTTTTGGCACAGCTCGATGTGTGAATTGTGGTACTTGCCATTATATGACCGAACTTCCCTAACTACAGTCCACAAAAACAGCAGTGAACTTGACAGAGAAAAACATGAGCCTATTTGTAAGGCAGAAACAACAAGGACTTCACACTTTGTGTTTCTGACGTTTGTTTGTTCTTTATCTGCTGAGCAAATTCATTTGGTTTTGGTTACAAGCCACTGGGGTATTTTTGTTTGCTTACTTCTTTTAAACAAAATTTATGCAAAATATTATACAAGAAGAACTCAATCTTCCATTGCAATTATGGAGCTGTTCAATGGGAACAGGAGTAGAACAGGGTCCCCAAAATTGACTTTGTGTTAACCAGACTAACTGTGAGACCTTGATTAAGCAAAGCTCAGGTGTTGCAAAATGTATGCTTTCGGAGCTTAAATATATTATAAGGAAAATGCAGTGCAGAAAGGATAGTGGCAACTACTCCAACTACTGCATCAATTCAAGAGCATGTTATACAAGCATAGTTGTGGGTCATGTATGTTTTAGCTGCCTCATACAAACACAGCTGCGATTTCCCCTTCAAGTAGTTTGAAAATGTTCTGATATGCATCCAACCTTAGTGAGTAAGTTAAGCAACTACATTTGCAGGATTTATCCATCACTGATTATTTCTGTACATACCAAATATTTACAAAAGCTTAATGAAAAGGAAATACTGATAACTATGGCTGTTGTACAATACCAGTTAGGTATTCCTTATACTGTATTTTAACAGATTATAATTATTATTGTTGTTATTGGATACACAACACTGAAATACTGGGACAATATTCTTCTTGGAGAACTTGTGGTCAAAACCAATGTATTGACAAGTAATAGCTGATGTGAAACTAAAGTGAAAGGGCCTCTTATTTTTACTATCATTATATGCCTCTCTTGATTTTACATATGTTTAATGTTAATTTCTCTTCTAACTTGATGCTTAACTTGTCTACTCTTTAGAAAGATGTGAGTGGAAAAGTAGGCTTTGTGTTTCAGATGGTTTTGGAAAGAGAAGAGAGGGAGCAAAACCTTACCCTAAAATATATTCTCCCTTCCAGAAGTTTTGTTTTTAATTGCCTTTTTCTTCCTTCTCCAGCTGTGCCCTTTTCTGAATCTATGTCCATCAAAATAGTTCTAAAACAACTTAAGACTTTGTATAAAACAATTCTTGAACATAGTTTTCTAAATTGATTTTCCAAGACACTAATTAAAACCTTTATTTGTCACTCACTGTACACATGACTTTTCTCTCTTTCTGACATAAGTATCTCTTGCCAATTTTTCCCAAACAGGTGGCTTATTATTTGCAAGCTGCTTGTACAGATGCTGTGCAGCCACAAAGAGACAGTTCAACAGGAAAAGTAACCAAGGATTATTTTGCTAACACTTCTATCCATGTGACATATACATTCAAGTTACTCATGCACATTTCTGAAATCTGTTCCCAGGATACTGCAGGAAAAAAAATACAAATTCTCTGGCTTCACTTTTGTTTTATCAATGAGTTTGTTTTGCCTTTGTTTATTTGTAGTTTCTGGGAGTCACATGGTAACTATTCATTTTTCTGTTTTTTTTTTTTCTTTATTAGTGTTTGTCTTTGATCTATTTACAACTCTATACTCTTGCAAAATGTACATGTATTACTTGTTTCTGAATAGTAAGGTACACATCAGAGAAGACAGATTTTTAAAGACCTAAAGAAGCGCAGAAGTATGTAGGTGTGTGTGTGCATGCGTAAAATGGATGCTGATTTTGTTAGCCGTATCTCAAGCAACTGCAATTGTCTTGGTCATTTCCATGTGGTTTTCTGGTTGTTTTTCTTTGATTAACAATATATTTATGTGAAAAGGGGTGTAACCTAGACAAAGTTATTAATTAAGGAAAAGAGTGCATTTATTTCAAAGATATTTTAAATATGAACTCTAGCTGTTGTTTGGTTCTGTGATATATTTTAAATTCTTCCCTTCCACTTTTTAAAGTATTTGTATTTAAGATAAAATGACTGTTCAGGTTGTCAGGCAGACTGAGCAGGACTGATGTGATCAAAATGTTGCAATGTTTCAAATTACTTGTTTGCCCTAACGCTCTATTTCTGGAGTGAACTAACAGTGGTGTAAGAAGTTCAGTGAAAGACAAACTCAAATCCAAAGACTTAATGTTGATTCATGTATTCAGTTGAATTGAAGCTAAACCATTTGCCTTAACTATGGCCACATCTCCATTCTTCATCTTACCTGAACTAGTAACGTTAATCTCCTTTCCAATATCTTCCTAGGGAATGTGACATTTAATTCTTTATGCCAGGCCATTCTAGGTTCAAATGCCTTGGATTTTTCCATAACTTCTGAGGAGAAGTAGTTATCGCAGACATACATGCTGCATTGAGATAGAAATGTACGCATTTGTTTGAGAAGAAACATAAACCTCAACCAGAGCGAAGGAGCATTCTGAATTCTCTACTATGAATCAAACACATCACGTGTATTGTGGTTATACACAGCCTCAAATACCTACAGATGCAAATTTCCCCTGGTATGATTCGCAGCCCCAGCTGACTCACTGTCCCAACCAGGATGGTTTTGCTTCTGGTGGTGGTCTGTTCTTCTTGGATGTAATATGTGTGAATCTCAGTCTCTGCGGTTTTGTTCAGTGACTGTCCCCATGGTTACCAGTCCTGGTCAGAGCATTTTTGCTGAGTTAGGCTATTCCTTCAGTACAGCTGTGTCCTGTTTGTTGCCTGGGCTGATTTCAGTCTCAGGCTGTTTTTTGCTTTCTTTTTAATTCCACCTTTTCGCTAAGAGTGGCCAAAACCAAAGAGCTGGGACCATGCCTCAGCTCAAGTGTGGCAAAGCTTCTCCTGAAGGCCATTTCTCTACTGTCAACTAGCAACAAGAAATCTGGCGTAAGATTTCCTCCCATTCATCTCACAAGCACAACTCTGGACCAGCTGCCCATTGCTCACAACAACGATGGAGAGAAATGTTGTCCTTTTAATACTATTGCATGTAGAGACCTGGGGCTCCAGATATTTTCCGCTTTCTGTTTCAGCTCTCTTTTCCCATGCTATTAAACATTTTTAGTAGGCATTTGGAAGAAAAGAAAGTGGTGTGATAACAGAAGAAAAAGTGCTAAAAGTACATGGCTAAATCGCATCTTGTGCACACACAGCTTAAGCAGCAGCATGGCTCCCATGTTCTTCTGGAGCTGCTAAAATGCAGCTGGTGAAAGCAGAGCCCAGGCAAATCTGAAATTATGGTGTAGAAGAAAGTGCTTTTTGCAACTTGCTTGTTCTGTATTCTCTTCCTCTATTTATGACAGCTGCTTTCAGACTATTACTCTGGACACTAGTTTTTAATTTTTTGGAAACTTCTCAGTGGTTCTGGAAGCTCAATAGCTTCAGCGGCAGTACGTGCTAGTTCCACCTGTGATGAGCAAGAGGAAGGTTCTTAGTTCAGTGAAACACATCTAACAATAGTGATCTACACGTGACCCTCAGGTTTAGCTATTGCAGCAGGAATTTGTGTTGACTGCTTGTATGTATGTGAACAAATGTGTCGGTAAGTGGCCACGTGCATTTCAAATGCTGTGTAGTTTTGTGACCACCAGTAATCTCCTATTTATTTAGGAGGGAAAGGGAGAATGTTGTTTTAAGTCTGAAATGGAAATACCTAGATTCATTTCAGTTGTGGAATTACTGATATTGTTGTTCAAGACTCTTTTGTTAATAATAGCAAGGATATATAGTCATAAGTAAACACAGATCATCTAATCTTCCTTTCTGTGATTTTGAATGAGATATTTTAACTGCATTTCCTAGCTGGGATTTTATTTGGTTTATTTGTTCAGTACCTTGCAGAACCTTGCAAAAGCTGCAAGTTAAGTGTGAAGGTATATGGCATAGTTTCAGAAAAGTCAGAAACATGATATAGCGATCCTTCTGTGGTGGTCAACTGATATGAGGAGTTCTTTTGACACACCAAAAAGGTACGTGTATTAGGTCTCAAGGAACATTTTAGCTGGATAACTGGCTTTCAAAGGTTTCACATTTGTTTTTCTGTGCCAAGTGTGTATGGGAGAAGCCTACAAGGTCAAGAGAAAATAAGCAAAAGTCAAAGACAGACTTGTAAGACAAATAGTAACATCTGGTAAACGACTTCCTTCTACATTTGTAGAGCTCTTGTTTACTGCAGTGAATGTGAAATGTTTTTCTTGGCAGGATTATAGGACTAAAGTCCATCAGTCTGGGAATAAAGTTTATACAGGTTTATAATATTAGTAATACACAGTAACAAATTGCAAATGTACTTGCATTTAAAACCTGTATGTAGTAAAAAAAATAATCATCAAACAGTGATGCTAAATGGTTAGAAATAAGGAGGTTTTATTCTCTTTTTTTTTTTGGTAGTTTTTGAAAGGCATTTTGAATATTTCTACTGATTTATACTAGTATATGAAGTGCTATGATTGTGCTCTCTGTCAGTTGACTATCATGTAAATCTGTTTTTGTGCTAATTAAAGGCCCATGTTCTCAGTCAGAGAAACAATGGAGCAAAGTAGCTAGACGGTCCTAGTGATCTAGGCTGAGGACATTACACAAATGAAGTTTTGTGTATCCCTTGTGCCATGGGACCCCCAAAAGGGGAAAAGTCTGCTGAAGAAAGGTAGGTAAAAGAGGCAGAGCTGATCTGGTTTGGTGATTTTCTGTGATAGTTTCCAGCTGATCCCACACTGCCATCTCTCCCAACAGAATATTCAGGGAGAAACAGTCATGCAAACAGAGCTTGATTTCTATGGGAACTGTCTTCCCAGATGAATGTTTTTCTTCTAGGGGAGGGGAAAAAAAAAAAAGTGAAGATTGTATAATTTTTGATAGCATGGGTATAGCAAACAAACAACTTGCCCCTTCTCCCTCTCCCCATCTTCTTTCCTTCTTGGACTCAAATTCTGCAGAGGTTAAAAAAAAATAAGGGACAGCTGGGCTCCTCAAACAGAAGTTGCAAAGGTTTATTCAGTTGTAGGAGTACTTCAGCGAGTTCATGTAAGCATTTAAAGTTTTATTCTCTGGTAATTAATGTTCCTGTGGTATTTTTGCATTACTTGGACTTTGTTCAATGCTAAATAGTTTAACTGAAACAACAGAAGCGATCCCCTCTGAGATCAGGCACTTGGATCAAATGGAAGCCGAAAAAAGTCCACAGGACTAGCTGATTCGTAGACTAAAATCAGTGTTATAGTTTAATCTCAAATGCATTGTGGAAACTTCTTTGTAACTTTTAAAAGTTTTAGCTGTGATATTAACTGAAGTTTCTAAAGCTAGGCAAATGAAGATTTCTCTGCAGGAGACAGAAAAGAGGGTTGAAAAAGATAAGAGAGGTGTTCATGTAAGGCTCTTTCTGTGGAATTGTATATAGATACATTTCTAGAACGGTTCCAAAACCCCTGATTGTAATTTGGCAGTATATGTGTGTCTGGTATCAAATCCTGCTTGCATTACTTGAAAAATCAGTCCAGTTTCTAGAGAACAAAATGTGGCTGTATTGTCAAAATTCTTGTTCATTGCCTACAGAATATGTGCTAGTTAGTTTTCATGCCAATATACCGTCTTGGCTGCATTGACTTGAATACCATCTCTCCTGATTTAAACTTGTGATGTGGAACCTGGCCCTTTGCATTTATATTTATAATGAGGCCTGTTTATTGTCTTTGATAAAAGCAGGAGAACCCAGTCTGCTTGAAAATCAGGATGAATTGTTCATTTATCCTTGTAATGAGGGACAGTTGTATTTTGCTATTATCTTTGATTAACGTGCTCTTCACCACTACATGACTTCCCTGCGGATTTCACCAGCCACATGTCAGCAAATGTAGGAGCCAATTTCTTGCCCTTTGTACGTCAGGCCAAGGGGAGGTCTTGGGAGCAGAGAGCCATAACGGTCCATGAAAGTCTGAGAGCAATTATTTCTAGCTAATCAAACACAAGAAATAGCAGGAAGCAAGGTTTATTTATGGAAGAGATGTCTACTAAGAAACCTACAGTTTTTATTTACTACTTCCAAAGAAGATTACTAGAAAATGATCAAAATAAAAGCCCTGTAATATTCAAAAATAAGGACAGTTTAAAAATCAGTCAGAAGGGAGAAAAATCTCTCATGTATTTAAAAGATACAAGCTCACTGTTTCATACCTGCTTTCTAAATAACATGATATCTTTTCATGTTTTTTAAGGTGACAATGTTATGAAAATGATTAGGACAACAGAAAGTGGATGTTTCAAAGTGAGTCAAGCTTAATTTATTTTGAAAGGTCATAGTTAATGAAGTTTTAAGGTGTAGGCTAAGGCAAATAATTTATAGTCTGGATTCAGGCCAGTGCAGTGCCATATCAGCCCCTGGGTAGCTTAGGGGGAAATTCTACCTTAAGCAGGAAAGAATTTTATTTCTCTGCATAGTAGAAGGCTGCCCAAAGCTACCCCACTTCAGGGAATATAGAGTATTAACTTCCTAGGTAGTCTTATTCTTTCCCACTGTGCTACCATCTTTTTCTCTTTGGGGATGCTGGAGGGGAAAATTTCTCCCTGATGTTGCAGTATAAAAAGTGTCCCATCCATTTGTGTAACTGCTTGGTCCCCGAGTAGACTGTGTGCATTGTTCCCTGTATCCACCTGTCCATTACCACTGTCACACTCTGCCTCCGCATCTGGTGTCAGCTGTAATCAAATATACGTGTCTCAGGTTGTCAGCAAAATTGAAGCTCAGACTTTTATTACAAAGAGCAAAACACTGCTAATGTTGTTGTGAAAGTTGTGTCCTATATTTTTCATCATTATATATTTGCTGTGTATTGTGTATTTATTTGGTGGGCTACATTAAGAGGAATGTGGTGATACTCCCCCTCTACTCGGCACCAGTGAGGCCACACCTGGAGTGCTGCGTGCAGTTCTCTAGTACAAGAGAGATGGAACTACTGGAGAGAGTCCAGTGAAGGGCCGCTAAGATGACTGAGGGACTGTCATCAGAGGAAAGGCTGAGAGAGCTGGGGCTGTTCAGCTCAGAGAAGAGAAGGCTCTGGGGTGATCTTATCAATGTATATAAATACCTGAAAGGAGGGGTGCAAAGAAGATGGAGCCAGGCTCTTTTTGGTGGTGCTCAGTGCCAGGACAAGAGGCAGTGGGCACAAACTAAAACACAGGAGACGCTGTCTGAACAGCAGAAAACACTTTTTCACTGTGAGGGTGACAGAACACTGGTGCCTATGGCCCAGCAAGCTTGTGGAGTCTCCCACCTTGGAGCTCGTCAAAAGCCATCAGGACATGGTACTCGGCAACTGTCTCTAGATGGCCCTACTTGAGCAGGGGGGTTGGAGTAGATGACCTCCAGAGGTCCCTTCCAACCTCATCCATTCTGCGATTCTGCAAAGGGTCAGTATTTAAGCCACATACATTAAATAGCATGTTTCCAACCTCCTTGGAGCTCAACACTTCTTAGAAACCTAGATGGAACCAGACTTCACAGTCCCTAGAGTAGGAAAGAGAGTCTCCCCTGCAAATCAAAGAGTTGTTTTTCTCATCTCTCCTGTTACCATCTGTTTGCACTAGACAATTTTAATCCAGCTCTGAAAATATTTGACAAAAATCTCTACCAACCAGTCAATCATAGCCTGAAATAAATATTGAAGAGATTTAGAATGTCTTGGCCCAACTATCAGACATATCTGGATGCACTGGACCATTGTTCAAAGGTTCATTGTGCATAACTGTGATTCTGACATATGAACACTGTCTGCCCAGATTATTAAAGAAAATAAAAAACAAGCCATCTGTTTATTATACTTGCAGGTCACTTCCTGCTCATGCAGTTCTTGGAGATAAATGCTGTGAAGTATGGAACTGTGCCTCTTGCATTTTAAATTAATTCAAGAAGGCATACTGGTATTCATGACATCGTAATTACATACAAAGGAAAAGAGGGAAAGCATGCCTTAAGGTGAAAAAAAGCTGACCAAGACAAAAATTGTGTGTGAGCAATTGAAATGGTCTTATAAATGAAAAACTACTTTATTAACAACAAGCTAGGGCTTCAGAAGAACATGTATTATTTTCTAAATCAAAGGGGTTTGGTTTTTTTTTTTCCACGCAGATTTTTTTCAGCATATAAATGGAAAGATTGTGAGCCTTTTCTGTGTATGTGTTTGGTAAGGTTTCTGTTATGCTTCGACTGTGTGGATTTCTCTCTGATAAATGCATCATGGATTCCTCCCATCACTGGTGATCTGATGTACTGGGAAAGTGAAAGTAATTTTTTAATTGCTCTTTGGTGGCACATTGTGTTCTGCATCTCTCTGTGTTAGATGGAAGTGTGCTGCTCTGGTGACAGTAAAAGCTGTGTGTTTCTACTTGAGATGTTTCCTGTGAGCTTCTGGAAGCTATTGGACTAGATCCTCAAAGAACATGAACAATTGCAGTTATTTTGGATTTGGCCTATGAGAAGACTTTTTTTACCTGCATTTATGGCTATGAAGGGTTAACAGCTGCATTTTAGTTTGATTTAAACACAGCTACAGCAAAATCTTTACTTCAAGGACTGTCTGTATAAGCTGCAAGGGAAATCAACCTTTGTCAATCTACTCTTTGGACGCTGGCTTCCTTACAGTGCAGCAAAGAATATATCTGTTAAATAGTAACTGCACAAATAATCTGAAAGAGATATCCATGACATGTGACTGCTTTTCCAGAGAAATAGTATGTAGGTGTCTTAATGTTGTCTAAGATTAAGAAAGGACAATGTCTAGTTTGGAGATTGTTGAATAAGAAGTTTCACTGGGCGTTAAATAGCCTTAATAGCTGCAACTTTTGTAACCCTTGGAAACAGAATTCAGAAAAGTTTCTCCGCTCTCCCTCACTTGCACAGGCGCGCAGAGTTGGGACAGAGTTTTGCCAATTGGTTTCTTTGTTGCTGGCAGACAAAAAGATAAATTAGTGTTGCAACCTGCCTTTCTCTTTCCTTTTTTAAAAGTTTGCTTAAAAGACTAAGACTAAGATCAAGAGCTTTGCAGATGTATCAAGAATTAATGACCCTTGTGTAAGTCACACATCCCGTGCCAAACAATCTACATCCCAGCTGAGGTGACGAGTACAGAGACAAGCTCTGACAGGGAGCATGTCATGGGAGTAGCAACTGTACAGGAACAAGTATTGGGAATGACTTCTTACAGGGAAAACAAAAGAAGATTAGGGATTCAGAAAAAGACTTGACCAAGATGTCCATAAAAATGAAAGTTGACTAGTCTGACAACTCTTCGATTTCAAAGTTTTGTTGGATGTATATCTAGACCCTAAAGGGTCTGATTTTTTTTCTTACTGTCTTTTTGGCTTTCCTTTGTGTTAGTATGAGACAGAGGTATCTTCTTACGCAGTGATTCCCTTGAGCTTTTCCTACTTATCTGTCCTTTAATCATAGTGAAGAATCCAGGATTTTTGATATGATCCCCTATCGCAGATGAGGATTAGCTAGGATGGGGGGAATTACCCACCCCATACTAGGCAAGGTTGAGGTACAGTTTAGGGAAAACATATGCATGGAGCTCTTTGTTTTAGCTTTTTATCCATGTGCTATAGACCTTTCAAGGAAAGAGCAAATAATGCTTTCTTCTGGGGAAGCCATTTTGAGTTACTCTTCAGTCAGTGTCACATTCAGTTTGCCCTCATTAGGAACAAGGGGAGTTACAGCCTGTAGATAGACTCAAAGAATGTCTGGGCCATGACAGGTGGAGTCATCACAAGGGAGAGAGGTATCAAGCCCTGATTTAGTGTGCAAAATTGTTTTAAGCTGTTTTTAAACTCTTCGTGGTCTGTGCCAGAAATTATTCAAAAGTCTTATCTTTTTGTCTGTGCAGAAGAGTCAGGCCAGGTCAAAATCCTGTGCCTGAATCCTTACTATGGAAACTTCTGCATCAGGCCTTAAATTAAAACCATGTGGGTCACTGCCTGTCTATGCCCTTGAATAAGAAAAACCAGTGTTGCAGTATAATAGGGTATTTGCCAATGTAATTAAAGTATCTATAAAATAAAAGCAAGATGTGAGTTATACAGTTATAAGGCAGCCCCTCCAAATCAGAAAATGTTGGCCATCATCAGGAATAGTACCAAGAAAAAGACAGAGGACACTGTTTTGCTGCTATATAAAAATTTGTCTTTGCCCGCATCTTAAATACTGTATGTGATAATTGTCTCCCCATCTCTAAAAGGGCAGACTGGAGTTAAAGGAGGTACAGAGAAAGGAAACTAAAATGGTTAAAAGAATGGGACTGCAGCGTAACAAGGAGAGACTGAAATGTCTGGGACTCTCAAGTATGGGGAAGACAAGGCTGAGAGAGATGAAATTGATTTTTACAAAGCTATGAAGAAGACAGATCAACTGCAGTCCATTACTCACTAGACCCTGTATTAATAGAACTAGAGGCTACATAGTTTCTTTGGTTTTAAATCAATCCTCTACTAGTTTCATTACTTGGCACACTGCATAGTAAACTTCTGGTATGTGCTGCCACAGGAGATGGCGGAAGCAGAGAATTTCAACAGATCACAAAATTAGACAAAACCATGGATTGGATGTCCATAAATAGGTACTGAAAGGATTAGGCAGGAGGACTCTGTAACGACCACAGTACAGCTCTCGGAGACAGAATACTTGGCTAGATGAACCCCAGTAGGGTGTTTCTTATGTTTTTGTGTTTTTAAGGCTGTCATATATGGGCTCTGGTGAAAACAAAGGCTAAAGATTTAGGTGAATGCTTTTTTCAGCAGAATTCAAAGATTTTTTTCTTTATCTTTGGGGTTGGCTATTCCAGTTTACGTACTGTAATACATCGGTCAGTAGGAAAGTGTTTTCTTCTTTCAGCCATTTCAGCCTCATGGAATGGAAAGTTATAGTTTGGTATTGTTGTTTTATTTTTTTTAAGTAAGACTTCAGCCAATGCTTGGAGTTAAGTACAATTACACACGGAGTTGGAAGAGGTGGTAGAATTACATTGTACAATTATATTATTTTTGGAAAATAGTTTGCAACAACTTGTGATTACACTTAATATTGAAAATAATCTATAAAAGAATTCTGGGAAAATGTATTTTCACAACTTAATATAATTGTGTGGTATTCAGTAATGACCTAGTTTTGTTAACTTTGCAGTTCTCAACTAGTACATTCTATTTTTTGACATCTTGATGGGATGAGCTGCTAGATCTGACAAAAATTGGCAGAGTTGATCCCTTTTTGGGATCACTTCATTTGAGATTTGAATCCTATATACTCTGTTTTGAGAGGTTGTAATTATTTCATTTTTGGTGAAAAGAAGATTACTTCTCCTTCATCCTCTTTTTCCTTCATTTGAGTACCATGTTAGTGTCAGGCTTGAGAGCATGGAGTTTATTTCTTTGCAACCAAACTGATATAAGAATGTCAATGCAATTATGTTAAGCAGCCTTTTGGATCCATCTTTTGGCTTTGATGGAAAGGCATGCCTTTACTATGCTTTCTGCTCTCTGTGAGATTACTTAAGAGAAAGGTAAATTACTGTGAACAATTCATATACTCCACCAAGAGTTTTCAGGAAAATAATTATTCTGCTAAAATCTGTGGGTTTTAGGGGTTGATAAATGCTTTCTTGGCTCTCTAAATACCAGCTTAAAACCAATATGGCAAACAAATAATAACACAAAGAACATGGGAATATTTCTGCACCAAAACATCTATGATTGTATTTTTGTATTATTTCTTTCAGCACGAATTACAAGACTGGGCATAGTCTAAATTACATACCCTGGGGTCGCCACTTTCATTCGCCAAATGCAAGGTCCTGTACTTGGGTCGGGGCAATACCAAGCACAAATATAGGCTGGGCAGAGAATGGATTGAGAGCAGCCCTGAGGAGAGGGACTTGGGAGTGCTGGTTGATGAGAAGCTCAACATGAGCCAGCAATGTGCGGTCACAGCCCAGAAGGCCAACCACATCCTGTGCTGCATCAAAAGAAGCGTGGCCAGCAGATGGATGGAGGTGACTCTGTCCCTCTACTCTGCCACGGTGAGACCACACCTGGAGTACTGTGTCCAGCTCTGGAGCCCCCAACAGAAGAAGGACATGGACCTGTTGGAGCGGGTCCAGAAGAGGGCCACGAAGATGATCAGAGGGCTGGAGCACCTCTGCTATGAAGACGGGCTGAGAGATTTGGGGTTGTTCAGCCTGGAGAAGAGAAGGCTCTGGGGAGACCTTATAGCAGCCTTCCAGTATCTGAAGGGGGCCTGAAGGAAAGATGGGGAGGGACTGTATCAGGGAGTGTAGCGATAGGATGAGGGGCTATGGTTTTAAATTGAAAGAAAGTAGATTTAGATTATCTGTTAGGAAGAAATTCTTTACCGTGAGAGTAGTGAGACACTGGAACAGGTTGCCCAGGGAAGTTGTGGATGCCCCATCCCTGAAAATGTTCAAGGCCAGGCTGGATGGGACTTTGAGCAACCAGGTCTAGTGGGAGGTGTCCTTGCCCATGGCAGGGGGGTTGGAACTAGGTGATCTTTAAGGTCTCTTCCAACTCTAACCATTCTATGATTCTATGAATCTGCTATTTCCTGCTTCTCTGTCTCCTCCTCCTCCAGAAGCAGGACTGGCCTTTCCACACCAACCTGGGAGAGGAATAGACAGGAAGAAGGCTGTATTTCTCCTTCCTTCAGACTCAAACATCAGCTCTCCACCTTTTGCCCAGTAAAATGCCAGAATATTTTGTCTGAGGTAAGCAGGTCCCAAGCAAGGATTGAGCAATGAGCCTGTGTTGAGGTGTTGACAGTATGGGAGGAGATGAAAAGGAGTGGGTCTCCGTGTCCCAGTGATGATTTACATAACCTCTGCAGTCAAGTCCTTGTGGAGAGGTCACAGAACGCCTTCACAGCCCTTCCCAACAAGATCAAATTCTCTCAAGCAGGAGACTGTTGAAGAGAAGGAAAAGCCGCATTCCTATCTGCACATACCTAAACCCTTTTGCACTTATTGTTTTTACAAATACCACAATAGTTGGCATTATCGTGAGACAAAATCATATTTTGTGTCAGTAACACAGAAAATTCCAGCGGTGTCACCTATTGCTGTCACAGTTATTATCACCCAGCTTCCCAGCCAAACTTAGCTCACTCTTTGGGAGACTGGGAGGAGGTGGGGAAAGCAGAGTTGGTGTTTGACAGCCTGCACCTGGGAGCGTACATGCACCCTTTTATGCCTTATCACGCAGCTATACCAGCCAAATACTTTCTTTGTGTGTCAGGAAAAGGTGCAGTGACAGGAGCTGGCTGCCAGTGTTTGACAAGAGAGTGGTTCAGGGAGAGAATCGGATGGTTAGTTGAAGCTAAGATGCTAAAAGATGTATGCCTACAACTCTGATATTTGATGTGGCTATGATGAAAGAATCAGTGACCTTTGCAGTGCTGCATATGGATCACAGAGTCAGGTCTCAGGCAAAATTTTACAAAGCCTGGTTTGTAGTGTTTCTTACCATTGAAAAGATTTTTGAAGATTAACGTATGGAAGAGAGAAAATTACAGGAACATATTTGCAAAATATCTGTTACATTATTTTTTGGTTCTCAAAGAGAGCTTTTAGAGACTCAGAGTAGCAACCTGTTTTTCTTGACTTTCACCAATGTTGCCTGACTTAGCAAATGACCCTGGCAGGGCTTTAGTCTCTTTTTGTGCTCACTGATGGCCAGAACCTCTTGCTCTTACAAAGACTTGTGCGGCTTGACATGGCTTAATGCTGCTTCAGTTATGAGCTTCACAAACAAAAGTTAGCTTTACTATAGCTTCAATGCCAGAAAATAAACACACATACACTTAAAATCCAATGAAAGTCAGGCAAAGTCTTTCTAGGGTTTTTAGTTCAATCACTACAGCCCTACCCAACTAGGGAGCCTGGAGAACAAGTAAAGAGTAGAAGAGTCCTGCCTGCCTTTCATGTAGAAAAACCTGACTTCTTCATCCTTTTCAAGGCAACAGAATGTCAAGTCAGGTTGCGTTGCCTAAGGCTGCTATGCAGTGAGGGGATTTAAATGTAACCTCCACATACAGAAAAAGGAAGTCCCTTAATTCATTCAATATTTTATTAGAAATCTCTTAATGCTGGTCTTATTCCTAAAGGTAAACATCTCAGAGGCTTTTCAAAGCCTGTGTTTCATTATTTAAAAATCTGTTTTCAGTAACACAATTCCCTAGGTCTGAGCTTGTAACTAAGTCCACAGGCTGGAAATATCAGCAGTCCAGGATCTGTTAAATAATTAAGCCATTGGTGCCTGTAAGTGTTAGGGCTTGAATCACTCATATTTTATTTTCACAAACAGCTGGGGAAAAAAAGCGCTGTGAAAAAAGATTACTTATTAGATCTTTTTAAGGACAATATAACTTTTGTCTACAATGGCATGGTTTGAAACTGTATGGATTTTTATTTAGAAAGTAGTATTTATAGGAGAAGGTTCAGCAGTGAGCCTGTACATACCTGGCTCTTTGTGTAGAACAGTTCCACTTGTATGTAATGGAGTTCTCCTCTCTTCTGGACTCACTGGAAACCCCTACCTCCATTCAAAGGCTAAGTACATTTTTATAGGACTTCTGTATGGCAACCTTTTTTAAAGAATTCCTGGGAATAACCATAACTGGAAAATACAGGGTAATGTTTGGCTGTGGAACAGCACAGCCCTGGACTAAGGTGTCTGTGCATAAATGCTTGTTCTTGTGCTTGCACGTGTGTGTGCATACATGTGTACGCACACACACATTTGCACGTATCCTGTCTCTCAAACGGGGAGAATGTCTCTGAAGGTAACTGAAGGCCAAATATTTGGACTACTCATTTTGACATCTCAGACACTAAGGTGGAAGTGGGATCATTTTGAACGACATAGGCTGCTCTCTAATTTCAAGCAGATGGAGGCAGGTCAGTCCACTGAGAGAGTTTCTCATCCATGAATGATATATGTCATGATTTTTCTTCATCAGAGAAAGAAGATGAGATTGGTTTTATCATGGTACCATTTACCCTGGAGGAGGAGAAAGTAGTATAATCGTGGATATAGTGTAAGAGAATAGGAGTTCAAGGAGGGATAACAAAGGGCTTCTGTGAGCACTAATAGCATGCACTCCCTAATTTAGTCCAGACAGAAAACAACTGAGTGAGAGCCATAATTTAGCACGGAACCAGATTACTTTCTTCTGTAGACAATTTGAATTCAGTTGCTATGTGGAGTGAGATGGTTGGATAGAAATGGGAGGGGGAGGGGCAGGAAGGGGAAGAAAATGAGTTCTTGATGAAATGTTGTAGGACATGAGAATATTTTCCTTGTACTGCTAAATGGAATTCTGTACTTAGCAATGCAAAACCCAAATTAGTACAAGGCAGGAAATACATACAGACTGTCTCAAATACTGTTTTTTGTTCTTTTGCATATAATAGTATGACAATGCCACCTTTCTGTATCCATCATCAAACATACTTGTTAAGCTAAGATGTGGAAATAAGTGGTTAGAATTAATCTATCTTTTTCATTGCGTCCATTTGTTTACTTTGGCTTTTTTAAATACTTTGGGACTCTTGTGATCTGTAATGGGAAATCTGTCTGCATTCCCTTCAGAGTTTATTTGCTGTGTTTACAAGCTTAGACTATATTGACATTGTTACTAAGGAGAAACTAGCTTTTGGCAATGCAGGAAGCTTTAACAACTTTGTATATACATACAAAATTTAAACATACAAGCATTACAGTAAAAAAAAAATTAAATTCTTTGTTTTCAAACCACTTATAATTTATGGAATACTAGAATTAGGCTCACCTCTACAACCTCTGTTAGACCCCTTTGTCTTCTGTATGTTCGTTATAAAATATTTGGTAATTTTGGCTATCAGCATGAAAATATTTTTCTGGTACCTTTGAGGAGAACAAATTGCCTCAAACATCTAAAAAATTACAAAAACATGAAGCTTGCTTTTCAGATCACCAAATATTTTAAAATAACTTTCCTCTTGACTAGGATTGACAACTTATTTGCTGCCATGATTTGAACACCATATTGGCATCTTGTTGTGATTAGCTGCAAAAAGAATGTGGAGATATTCATGATTAGTCAGTATCCTGTGAATTAAGCAGGCTGTGACTATTTTCTGCAATTGAGTAATAGTGAGCGCAGACTCAAAAAAAATGAGAGCGCTCTTTATGAATGCTACAAGTCAATCAAAAAGAGTTTCTGTTATTATGAAGACATCCCATTTCTCTAACAGCTATAGTTTAATTGTAAAGGATTTTTTTCCAGTCTTAGCAATAATTGAAAATATGAGTACTGAAACTAAAAAAACTTCCTTTCATGGTATCCTTTTAACTCTTTTCTAAAAAACCAAAGCTCTACCTTATGGTTTATTTTATGAAAGTTTAGAATTATGATTTTAGCAATTAAAAATCAATTATTTATGCAAAATTATGTTTTCACCAAACATCCCCTTATATCTCTGGTTGTTTTCCAGGATATGGTATATCCTACCTGATTGTAATATTTATCTTTTCTGTGCTGAAAAGGGACAAAAGTGAAGCTTCTAAAATGTGGCTTAAATCTCAAACTAACATTTTCATACACAGCTAATAAAGTGTCTTCTGCTATCACTTCTGTCTTGTGGCCCAAGACTATTTTCTTTTAGTTCTTGTTGTTTCTCATAGAACAGGTCTTTTTTTTTTTAATCTTTGCCACTAGGATTCTTTTTTTTTGTTTTTGCCAGTAGGATCTGAGAAAATTGCTGTAATATAATTGTGCTCTGTTCCAGTTCAGTGTCACTACACTTGCTGAATTGGGCAGATTTCTTTTCAGCAGTTAGGAGTCTAAATGTGAAACTTTTCTTTTTTTTTTTTTTTTCCCTGCAAAAGCTGCTTATTGGAGACCATTCATTTGCCCAGGGATTCTTTCAGTGTTAAAACCTACTGATTTGTCTTAGTGAAGTGATTCAATACAGTAGCAGCAATAGAGGATAAAACCAACTGCACGCATAGCAAGTAACTTTTGGTTCTGAAGGATTTAATTAATTTATTAATATGAATGTACATGTATGGTATTTACCTCAAACCAAGAGGATTCTGGATCTAATACAACAGTGTGTTGTATTAGATCAGGGTTTTAAGAGTGCAGGAATGTTTTTTGTGGTTTTGGGTTTTGTCTTTTTTTTTTTTTCTTAAGTCCTTTTA
>VFFE01007051.1:1544144-1638788 GCA_008921705.1 Burhinus oedicnemus
AAAAAAAAAAAAAAAAGAGCCCAAGCCAACTGCTAAACAAAAATGCCAGTAGCTGTGATGAATTATAATTCATTTTGGACAGGAAACAATAAATACATGACCTAAAGGAAAAGAAAACTTTAGGCAATGTAATTAGGGGGAAAAAAATCCCATTAGTATTATGAACTATGGGCTGAGCAGGAAGCACCCAAGTGTAAGAAATGAGGCTCCGAATCTGCAGTTGTTCAAAACACAAGCTAGAAATGCATACAGGAACGATGCAGCAAGTCTTGCAAAAGGTGAGGGTCTCCAATAAAAGACAATTTCTATGATTCTAAATGCTTATCCAGAGAAAATTCAGAAAGACTATTTGATTTCACATACTGAAAAGTGCTAACAACAGCCTTAACAATAAGACAGTCACTTCACTGTTATAGTAACATTCTTGCCTACAGAAGATGGCTAAACAGATTTCTGCTTTTCCATGCTTGAAGAACAGTTTGAGAGCTATTCATTTGTGCTCCTGGGCCAAACCCCAAGCTCAGGGTGATTTGCATAGCCTTCTGCCTTTTCCTGTGTCTCATCTGCTCTCTCCTCTTCCTCTAATTTTATAATGTAATTTGTCTTCTTGTTTTCCTTCTTACAAGATATTTCTTATCCTTTAAGTCCACGTGAAATGGTCGCTAATATTCTCTTCATTGCCTTATTTCTGCTATAGGAGAGACCCCGTGTCTATGATATGAAACTTAACTTCCTGTCATCAAGTACAAATCTTAAATCACCCATAAATTTCTACGTATCCATTCATTGAGCCATCCTTTCTTCAGTGCCACAGTATTTTTTTTCCTCCCTGTTCAGACCATGCCACTTTCCATGGCATTAAAACTGGTCGTGGGTCACTGTTTTATGCTTCAATTTGTAGCTGCAGTGCCATGCAAGGAAGCATAGTGTGCTTGCCATTACTCTGCTAGCCTCAGATCATAGGATGGAAAATAGTATTCAAAGATGGATCCCTGCATGTCAGACATAACAATGCTTTAAAAGTTAATTTGGTAGACTTTATTTTATTAAAATTATGGAAGATAACACTGGGTCACGTTATCACCATTGGATTCTAGTAAAATTAATGCTGTATGTTAGATTTAAACCAGTCTTAACCATCCACTGGCAGAGACCTACATCTATTGATGTGTACTATTTAGACCAGTAACGTAATGCTGCAGAACATAATGCTGTGGTATGTCATCATTCCAGATGTATGCAGATTGCAATTTGAAGTTGTGGGGGTTTTTTACTGTATGTTTCTCACATTACAGAACAAAGTTTGTTGAAATTCAGAGGAGATACGCAGTAACAAACATTAAGTGTACTATTTACTATTCTAGGGTCTTGGTTTCGTCTCTGTAACTAGTGACTAAGGTTTAACGTGTGGACACTGGGAGTTACCAAGCTATAATCAATGAGTGGGAGCAGGGCTGCGTTGCTGGGACCAGATACATAGCAACAATCAGCACACAAAATATTAGACTGGAGTGAAAACAGAGGAGTGGCCTTTGCTCTGTTGGCTGCCAAACTCAAGCTCTTATGGACTGATGAAAGGAATGTGCTCCAGAGGTGAGGCCATACTTAATGAGATAGCTCCTCCGTGATGCTTAGAAAGCTATGACAAGAGAAGAGACACGGAGTCTCCATCTGATGTTTCCTCCCGGAACCGTTAAATGGAAGTCTGTGCCTAAGGACCTGAGGTTGTGCTAGTGGGTTCACAGGATCTTTCTTGACACCAGGGTACAGCAGGAGTCATTTTCACTGCTTATCAATTGTAGTTCAAAATAAAAGGCCTTTTTAAGTACAACGGATGTGTGGAGGGACAGCATAAGTCAGCATGTGCAGAAGTGAGCGTAGCCCTTGAGGCAAAAGACAGTACTGTCAGTGCCAGGCTGACCCAAAGGATCCCATATGGGCAGCTCATGAGTGACTCCCAGCGTATCCATTAACTGTTGTCCATCTCCTGCTAGTCTTGTTCCTTCCTTAGCCAAGACCATCCTGGTATATGTGGCGCACTATGCTGGACAGCTGTGTCCTTGCTTTTATGAGAGTGGCAGGAGGATTGCATTACTTACTTTGTCATCTCTGGTGTCTAGCCTAGGAACTTAGTTTGAGCTGATTACTGATGTCTGCCGAGTCTGATACCATTTTTTTGTTTTTCACTAATCTGAGTATCTGAGTGGCATCTGAAATTCCAGCTATATAAGATTCCAGAGCTAGAGACTGTGTTCTGATCCTGTGTGAAGAAGAGACTTGGCATTTAAATGTCGAATGTTAGATTAAATATTAAGGGCCTGATTCTTCATTGCATTGTACTGGTGTTATTCCAGGATCAGTATTCTGACTGCATTTTTAAATATTAAATTTCTTCTGACAGCGTGGAAGCTGATATGCAACTTCTGACGTTGGGTTCCCATGCTGTTTCTTATGTCACAAATGATGACAATTGCCAGAAACAGTGACTAGCAGCAGCAAGAGACTCTGCAATATTCACTTTAATTGCATTCTAAATTTTCAGATATAATTTACAGTTTTAAAGTGTTGAAAAATGAGCATCCTGACATGAGCGCTCAGTATCCTGTAGCAAGCCACTGGGAACAGGAAAGTTTTTCTTTCAAGATTCAACAAAAACAGTCCCTTACTGTGTGACAGAAACAAGCTGCACCAAACCTGCCAATGATTCAGCATGTTTTTGTAAATTCAAACTGGGCAGCAGCCTAAAGTTTGCAGTAGGGATTCCAACCCTGCAGGGAAACACCAGAGGCTCAAGCCTTTCTCCCAGCATCCGTCATGGTGCCAGGTAGGGAACCAAATGAGTAGCAAAACACTCTCTGTACTAAAATAGCATAACAAATGGCTCCAGGGCACACAGAGAGAGGCCAATACACAGCATTAATTAGCCTAAAAGTAATTAGCAAAATATTGCTAAAAAAATCATAAATGGCACGATTGAGAGCTGGATGAGTTTTTGAACTCAACAATATGAAAACCCATGTGTAGTAACTGTGAATTTGATGCACATTGGGAGGTTTCAGTGACAAGCAGACCAGTTTTGACTGGAAGAGAGAAACATAGTATAAAGTATAATTTGCTGTAGAAATTAAAGGCTCTGAATGAAATGTAAATTTCTCCAGCAAATTCTGACCTATGCACGACAGAGAGCAGACAGGCATTGATCTTTGTTAGAATTAGTTACATGAATTGCAGTGAACATTTCTTGAATTTAGCTGTGCGTTTCTAGGTGGAAACTGTCTTGAAATGAATCAATCATTTTTCAAATGTGTTTATTATTCAAAATTTTTGGACAAATATTTATGAGACTAGATTTCAGCATATGGATCATGCATGAATAGCTTATTCTTAGTTCTAATTCCCACAATCAATATTTAATATAACATCCTGGATCTACATGGTTCATTATATAAGCCTTAAGTTTTAAAATATTTTTCCATTTTTCACTATACTTCTGCTCTTGACCAATAGGAAATGAAGAACATGTTTATCATACTTTGCTAAACACAGGAGTCTAACGTGACTGGAGAGCCAAGGCATTATTGACATTCTTACCTTTTTTTTCCCGTTTCATAGAATTTGTCAAGTGTTAAGGTGATTAGGACTTCATATGAGGACTCCTAAATCACTTCAAACTCATGAGAAATATATTCTCTCTAAAAAGATACCGTTTGGTGTATGCTGTCACCACAGGTCAAGGTAGAAAGCTATAGTATGCAGTATTCTCCAGCAGGGATGAGAGTTCTCCCTTTCTGTGCTGATGACACTCTTGTCTGATGCTTTCAGCAATATCCTATAACAATATTGAGTTTTGTCTTCCATTGTATAGTTATATCAGCTGGCACATTGCTCCTATGTAGTTCTGGTTTTGTGACTATTCTCTTCCTGTATGTAACTGCTTGGAATGAAGAAGATCTGGTTTAAATTTCTAGTTCAATCACAGTTTTCCCTCTGCAAGTCTAGTTATATTAGCACTCTGTGTCCCTTTTTTCCTGATCAGTTTCTTCTCCGTCACCTTTCTGAGGTTGCTTAAAGAGTAGAAATCTGAGGTTTTGCAGCAGGTAATTTCCTGGAAATATTGACTTGACTTTAAAATCTTTATTGTTGTGGCATGTATGGGCCCTACCTAGGTGTCATCCAGGTCAGACATAGACTTTGTGTAAGGCTGGGAACAGTTTAACCTCTCAATAAACGTGTTAGTGTAAATGGAAAGTGCAATGTGTTTATTCAAACTGTTCTTGGGTGCTCATCCAGCCAGGGACAAATAAAGAACATCAGCATGCAGTTAATTTAAACGAATTTTGAAATAATCACATATTTTTAACTGACTCAAAGGAAAAATTAATCTGAACAGAGACATGGTAGGAGACCCACTGTGCTTGTAGGTATTCTTTGAGCTGGAAAGCCAGTATAACTCAATACATAACTCCTTCATGAGTTAGTCACATAGCTCCACCTGTGACATAATTTAGTGCTGGCAAAGCTTTTCACATATCAAAAGGGATGATGCAGGTGCGCAGCACTGCTTGTGCTAAACAGGAAATTCCCTGTGCTTAAATCTTGATTAGATCTGACCTGATTCTTCATCTGACGCTTGCTCTTTTTGTTAACCATCCTTCCACATCTCAAATAACTTTTAAAAAGCTTCTCTATAATTCCAAAATTTGGCTCATTTTTTGTTGCTTGCTAAAACATTATCCAGATTCTAAACTCTGCATTTCAGAAATTCACCTTCAAGAATAAAGATGCAGGTACTTCTGCTGACCTACACATACTTACACCCAACTCATACTTGCTTAAATAAGCAAAGTTATGGAAAATGTCGCTGACTAATATGAAAAGAGCAAATGTAATGCCCAATTCTTTTGTATAAATGGGATTGAATCAAGAGATAAGAGTCTTAAAAAAAAAATCATTAAAGAAAATCTTCATGCAAGTACCAAAGAAACACTTATTCAGCGAAGTGGTAGTATACGTTGTTGTGAAGTCAAATGCCAAAGGCTGTATTATTGAAGAATCCAGGAGTGAACAATATGGGTGTATGCATACAGTCACGACATAACTTTAGGCAGAAGAAAGGCTGATGCCTTTTTCTTTCTGCTGCTGTTCAAAAGACACCTGCAATGTGTCTGAAGGGCATGTCTGTTGCAGTTTCAACGGCAAGGTTTTACTTCACAATATTGTTATTCTTCAAGTTGTGAAAATACTGTTCCTGAAAGACAACCAGTTGACTGCTTGGTTATGTGACAAAGTTATCCATGGATAAACCAAAATGCGAACTCCCTTTTGCTCTTCCATTTACAGTTAGAGCAGAAGGGGATGAGAGTTTCTTACTGTTGGAGAGGATTTTGGTTTTTGTGGAAACCACGTGCTATTGTTGGTCAAAAAATGTAAAATCTATTTTTCTTTTGACAGGCACTGAAGTTCATTGTTGCTTGAGTAACTCATCTCTTTTTGCTGTGACTAATCCTGTATTTCTATATCACATACTCTGTCTTTTTTGATAGCACATTATGGCAATGCATACTAGCAGGCATATGAATGAGGTTTGTTGCTTCTGTTTTTGAGAAAAAGGCATATGAGGATCTGGAAACAGCTAAGCATTAAATTAATTGAAAATTAGATTCTGAATATTCTTAGGGAGTAAGTTGCTACAAAACAGTAAGATTCCAAACAGAAGCTCAAGTTCAGATAAACAGATTATACCTGATATACTTCATGCGTTCTCAGAGACTACAAGGATGAGGAAGAAAAAAATGTATTTCTGGACCTAATCAAATGTAACATGATCATTACATTTGCAACACAGGCGAATAAAGAGGGAGGCAAATAGTCAATGGCTAGATAAGGGCCAGGACATAGTGTATCATAAAATAAATAATTTTTTAAAAAAAGGGAATATCTGTACCATTTTCTGTTTCTCCTGTGAATGTTTTCCTTTGAGGGTCATCAGACTAAACAGCAATAGTCATTCCTCAGCCCTACATATATCTATGATAATTAAATGTTTCCTTACCGCCTGCTCCTTCTATATAGGTCACCCTCTGCTGCAAAATACATTGATGGGATGACACATGATTCCTGCAGTGCAATTTTAAGAGATTAGTAAAATAGGACTAAATAAAAATTGCGTGTGTCAAAAATTAAACTGGGTTGAAAATACCAGAACAACTTTGGGAGGGATAAATTTTGATGTGTTAAAAATGCCCAGGCAGCATGTATAAGAATTTCTTTCATGAATATAAATTATATAAATGGAAATTCAGTTATAGTGATTGTGTAGACATCAGTAGTTACCTTATGTCAACAGCAAACATGGCAAAAGAGCTTTAAGAGGGAGACAGCACCCAAAAGTTTCAAGATGGCCATGGAGACAAACAGTACTTAGGGGAGATGCCTAATCTAGGTCCTGGAAGTGAGAGAGCTGGGTGAATGCAGCCCTCTGCCCAGCCGGCCCTCCCGACAGCCTCTGGTATCGGGAAGTGGGTCTGGGGAGTGCCAGATTCAGAGGGGTTTCAGTTAGTTATGTTGGGTGACTTGCTTGGGGTCTGCTATGTCAAATAAATCTGGCACTTCTAGAACACCATTAGAGACTTTTAAAAAATTATGTCAATTAAAATATGAATCCATACGTCTTTTAACATATAATAATAACATATTGTCTAAAATTAATAAACCATCTTCCTAGCTCCTAATATCAGCTGCTTTTCTCAAATGGTCTTATTGCTATAGGAGTAGTCATATACCTTCGTCCAAGCAATAGAAATGGTGACGGTTGTCCAAGGTTTGATGGGTCTTACTGAAAGCAATTTTATTTACAGACTTTTTTTTTTTTTCTGGGAAGCTGCAGAATTCCTCAAGGAGCAGCTGTTTCCTTTCTACGCAAAATCTGGAAAGCTATGGTGTGCTCAAATGCTTTGACTTCGTTACGTGTTATAAATGCTCAAACTATGAGATCTAAAACAATATTTAGACTGGAATATACTGAAAGACAGGATATTTAGATTCAAGAGCTTATTTTTTTTTCTGTTGAAAAGTAGAAAGGAACAGCTATTTACACTGTTTGTGTAGGGTTGCATTTGGATTTAAAGTACCTTAATTATTTGTACATTGTGAGTTTTCAGTTTAGACTTAATTCCAAAAACAAATCCAACTAAATATTTTTCTATAGAAATGTTATTTATTTACACATGAGATTTATCAACTCTTCTGTGATAATGATAAAGAGAATTTGTTTGTTATTTGGTAATTTTGAAGTAACATTATTTAAAATATATGAGTCTGTAATTGTATCTGTAAGCTTTAGGGAGTATTTTTGGATTACTAAAAGCCTACAACGTTTTTCATGCAAACATGCAAGGCATCTACCTAGTTCTGCCACTGTCTCCCACCTGTGACCTAACAACATTTACTGAAAAAGATACAACCAAGAAATGCAGAAGATAAGCAAAATACTTGGCATTTACAAAGTTTGTTTTATCCAAAGACTGTAAAGCTGTTTACAAAAAATGCTGAAAAAGCTAGACCTCAAAGCATCTCTCCTTCAGCTGCTGAGTAAAGGTGTTTTTCTATTTGCAAAGCATTAGATATATTTGTCAAATTACTGGAAAAAGTGAACAGATTATGTGTTAATCTGTATTAATGAATGCCTTTTGCCTCCGCAAACTTTCCATGTCCCCAGCAAAAAGGCTATCGGGCTGCATTTGCAGAGTGGCTACTATCCTTAAGAAGAGGTTAGAGATACCATACTCCATGGCATGGCATTGTCCCCTAAGTGCTGTTTATGTCCTAGATACATTGACAGCAGCTGTGTTCACAACCAGGGTGGTCCGGTGAATAAGGCTTAAAGGTGGGAGTGAGGAGAGCTTTCTTGCACTCCAAAATCTGTCACTGGCTTCTTCCTGGACTAAAGTTTCTTTCCATGTCTCTTTCACTTAGCATTGTCTTTCTCTTGTAGCTGATTTGTACCAAACGTAGTAGATTAAGACTAATTAAGACCTCGGTTTGAACTCTCACAGAGCAGTATCTGTGACTAACAGTTTCTAATCCCTCCAGCTGTTTTGAACATTGCACCCCACTGTAGCTGGTCTCGGCTTACAATCAACTTTATGTGTATTCATTACTATTTAAGCAGAATATAACAACGAGATGTGTCTGGATATGGCATCCTTAATATGAGTTAATAAAGTCTGAGTAATACAGAGGCCTGTAGCCCATCAGCATAGGTTACTGACACACATACCTTTTCTTTGTTCTCTACTCTGGCTTCACACACGGTTTGGGCTTGGTGACAAAGTTCAAAGCCTCAGTCTCCTTTTTCAAGGCATTCAGTGGTCCGACCCCAGTGGTATTCAAGACCAAAACCATCTGTCTTTTAAAGACCTGAGTTGAAGACAGGCGTTGATGATTCTGCTCCTTCTGTGTAACTGTCTTATTTTTGGAATAAGGTTCTTTCTTGCTTATTCTAGACACCTCAGGTGTGCAAAATGCAACCTGTGATCCTGAAACCTGGAAGAACTGGAGCACCATAAGAGCAACATTTTAGAGAAAACATGAAATTTGAAGAAAAAAAAGAGAAACAAAATTTCAAACCCAGGCAAGAGTAAGACTCTCCAGATTATAGCTCCCTACCTTGCTGGCAACAAGAATAAATAAATCCCCCATTTCTGTCATGTGGTTATGCCTTTTTGCTTCCATGGCAGCCCACGTGCTGGACATGACGTATCAGGGCTGATTCTAAGAGGCTTGTGCCAGCATGCTTGGAGAGAAGCTACACCACAGATCACCAGCTAGGGATCTGGTTGAGGGCTGGTGCTGTAACCTGCTCCAGGGAAGGATGTGAGCTTACGTGGTGTGACACCGTCCTGGCTGCACAGCCTACGGATTCACGCTGGGGCTGTGTCCAGTTCAGGCAGCAGCTCAAGCGATCTCCAAACCATCCACAAAGTCTGCCTTCAACCTATGAAGGCTGACTTTCTGAATCATGGGTCCACTGAACTAAGTGGAAGCACACCCATTACAATGCACACAGATGTCTGAGGTTTTTTGATTAATATCATTACAGAAAATAAGCACCTTAGTTGTTTATTACCTTCAAAGGGAGAAACAATCTCCAACACCTGTCAAGGAGACTTTCAGAAAAATTTGGAAAACTGTATTGTGTGGCTTCTTAAATTCCTTCAGCATACAGTAATCTTTACTCTCTTCCTTGTAGATGGCTTATCATCCTGCAGTACACTGCAGAAAGATCAAAACGATTTCCACTAAGAAACAGTTTTTCACTAGGTGAGATAATGATGCCTCTTCCCTTTAGTTATTGATTTTACACAGTATTGGTGGTAGTGAAATGGGTTTGAGATTGTTGTCTTTGCACAACTGTAAACAAGATAAAAATAATTTAGTCCAGATGTGGTTGTAATGGGGTCCATATACAAAAATACAGAAATTCAAATGGTGGTTCTCACAAATTACATTCATGTTCAGTGCAAAAATGAAAACCTGAAGGACAGTGCTGGTACTACTACCTGTAATGCTGACTGTCCAGGTTGCCTGACATTTCTGGTTAAATTAAACTATTTCAAATTGTTTATAAATTTGCTGAACTTGAAAATACTTTGGGCTAAAATTTTACATGTTGAAAAACTACCTGAGGCTATTTTGTTTGATTCATTTTACTAGAATGTGTTTGGATGTTTCAAAAATTGTTTTCATCGTGAAGGGGAAAATACTTTATTCTTGTCAAATGAAAAAACACCTAAGTTTTCCTTTAAAAGTATGCAGTGCTCTCCAGACCACTGAATATTTTAAACTTTCTTTTCTTCAGCACAATTCTTCACCAAGATGAACAAGATTTTCCTCACTGGTCAATCTGGATCGGTTCTCCCTGCCATTGACTGAATGTCAATGCCAGTGCATGGGTGGGCGTGGGGAACCTAGGGCTGGGGGTCAGGGAAGACTGGGAGCTGGGAGCCTGGAATTAAATTTAAGTGTCTGTGGAATTACATCCTAGGAACTCAGATGGAACCTAACCAACAGTGATTCTGGGCATCCCAGCCTTCTTGGAAATGAAACTAGATTTGACAGTCTGGGTTGATTACTGTCGAGCATAGACTTTGGTATCAATCAATTAGTTTAAACTGTAAAAAATTGCAATGTTTAATAAAACTGTTTAGCAAAATACAGAATAAAATTTAATCACCCTACTGTATAACCTCTTTCATCCATAGATACAAAAGGGCTCTGCAAACCCCCGATAAATGAATCTCAAAGTGCCTTTGTAACAGATTATTACCTATATTTTATGAAATGCTGGATAACATTTTAAGAATATGCCCGTTCCTCAGCTGGCATATGTTTATAACTTCAGTGGCTTCACTTGAGCTGAGCTGATTTTGTACCAAAAGAGAGTCTATTGTATTTCACAACTATTTAAAGAAAAAATACTTTGACTAATTATTATGAATATTATCATCACAGTATTGTCTAGAGATCCATTTCTACCAAAAGTTAGAAAGAATAAGGATGGGTGAAAAAAGTATATAACCTAGTGACCCTGATTATCTTGAGGTTCTTGTTCAGGAAAAAAACTTAGCTCTGACAAAAGCACTGTTTCTTGAAAAGATAATGATTAACAGCATTCTCCTAGACTGTGTAGACACTATTTTAGCAAAAGCTGGTATTTAAGGGACTAATATGGTGTAGTAACCTCCTTGGAACTTTGCAAATTCACTAAGCAACTGTGGGATTGATATCCTGGCATAATATGAATGGCAATATAAGATTGGTTACACTTTCTTAAAATATCAGATCAAGTTCATTTCAGTGGTTGAAGGAAATTTGAAGATTGCATATATGGTCCTGATTCAAGCAGTAAAGGACTACCAAAGGAAGGATGATGCTGTCAGAGTCACCTACTGAAAATTTCTTCATGTGGGACTAGGCTGGAGGTGGATGTCTTAGGCTAAAACTAAGCCGATACTAAAGGTCAGGGTTAGGATTAAGGATGGGAGAGAAACAAAGCCTAGCATTCCAGTTGGAGTGGGACTGCAATAAAGCTGCCAAAGGAAAGGACAGGCTGCAGAAAGACTTCTCACTGCAAAAATTCGTCATGTGGGGCAGGGATGGGGACCTTGGGCTAAGGCTCAGCCTTAGGTCACCTTGACCTAAGGTCAGGGATTATACTTAGGACTGGAGATGGCAGATAGACTAAGCATACGGCATCCTTTGGAGTGGGGATGCAAAAAACATTGTCCTCTGAGGACTTCTTCATATGGGATTAGGCTGTGGCTTGACTAAAGTTTAGTCCATGCCAATGCCTAGGATTAGGGTGGTGAATTGAGGAGAGACAAAGCTTAGGGCTGCAGGTAGACTGAGGCTATAAATGAGCTGCCATAGGAGGGGGGAGGCTGCCAAAAAAAGTTGTCCTTTGAGAACTTCATGCAGGACTAGGTTGTGGGATTTGGGCTAAGGCTCAGCACACGTACGGGCCTACAGCTGGGGTTGGGCAGGAGACCAAGTGTAGAGCTGTAGGTGAAGTGGGGATGTAAAGGTGCTGCCAAAGAAATTGGCAGCCTGCAAGTAGACTTCTCGCTTCAGAAATTCATCATGTGCGGGAAAGCTATGGGGCTTCCTGCACGGCTCAGTCATTGCCTAGGTTTAGTGTTGGGGTTGGTAGACAGAGGGTAGAGCTGCGGTTGGATTGGGGCTGCAAAGGGGTTGTCAAAGGAAGGAGCAAGCTGGAGAAGGATTTAACTTGCAGGAACTTCATGTGGGATTTCATGTGGGTTTTACCAGTTAACATCTAGGTTCCATTCCAACCTATATTATTCTATGATTATGTATTAACTCTGGGAAACAATGTGAAATGAAACACAAAAAATCTCTGTGGCTGCAGTTCAAGTTTAAAAACCAGAAAATTCAGGATTATTCTCCCATGGTCTCCTCAACATGAAAGAGTCTGATGCAGCAGTGCATTGGCTACTATCCAGTCTAGTTGGGAGGTAAATTGTAATTCTCCTCCTGGAATCCAGCCTTCACCGCCAGTGCCCCCGACCCCTCTTCTCCTGAGAGCTGAAGTCAGCCAAGTGGAACCACAAGCCCTGCGAGACACTGACATTCACAAACCAGTCCTCCCACTCTTCTACCCCAACATTTCCCTCTTGTTTGCTGAATTTCCTTCTTGGCCCAGACAACTCCAGGCTAGACAAGTCTTTGCTGTGGCAAACCATCTAGCCCCTTTGGGCATGGAGAAGACAAAATGTATTTCCTGGCTCCAGCTTGCAAGCAGATGAGTCTTCATCGTACCAAAAATTCAACTGCTGATTCTAAACATGTGATGCTTCCAGCACATATGGGAGAAAGTGCCTGGGAACAAGGAATGCCATGTTTTGAATGGCTGAGCTGTCCCTTCTTGGGAAGGCCCTTTGGGAGTCAGTTGACAGGTAATTTTGTGGGCCCATTCAAGTAGTTGGTCTGGCATGTCAGGCCTACAGTTGATTTGTCAGCCAAACTTACTGCTATCTTTCTGCAAGAATCCTATGTTAGCCCTTAGAAAACATCTTCTCTCTTACAAGTTTGCAGCTCTCTGTACAAATCAAGAAGTTTGTAGAGTATCAATCCATCAAATCAAAGTATTTCATTAAGTACTAAGTGCTGAATTTTTAAGTGTTGCTCATTTCAAGGGCCAATTTAAACAAGACAGAATTAAGTTGAGCTGTTTACCTTCCTAACGCTGCTTGCTATAGCATAATAAATGATGAGGCCATAAGCCAAGGAAGGCGACTGGAAGAATGTTTTGTTTAGACTACTACAATAGCCAATTAAACATCATGGTAGGAATGCAGTAGGTTAGCAGCAAGCTGAACTGGCAGAGATACCATAAGAGTCGTGAGTTACTGAGATGACTGAAAGGATTGAATTTATGCTTCAGATTTCCCCAAACATACCAATAGTATTTAAAGATTTTAGAAGCGGATGTTATTTTATAAAGAGTGAGGGAGGAAGAGATTATCCTTGTCTCTATTTTACTCTTTTTTTTTCTACATTTGTTCTGCATGGGTATTTATTTCATTGTATTTCTGGCTTTACCACTAGCTAAGTGTTTTTTGAGAAGTCACTTCATTCTCCATATCACTGTTTTTCTTTCTGTAAAACAGCAATAGTGCTTTCTTCTTTGTCTCTGGAGCCTCCAGCTCTCTAAAGACTCTAGAGAGCTTTCATTATATTTTGTTTTATTGGCAGCAGGACCAGCAACTTTAGAACTGCACAGAGAACAAAGCAAATTTAGCTTATGAAAACACTTGTATCCAATTCAGTGAGAAACAAGCTCCAAGAAGCATTTTGCTGCAGGCCTAAGGAGGCTTGTGATTGGAGAGCTGTGATGAGAACAGAAGAAGCACTGTCTTGCCGCACAGAGCAGTGCACCCTTCTCCCAGAACCTGGCTACCTTTTTATCATGTCAGAAGGTCATTTTCATACTCTTTTCAAGCTCTTTAATACTCCTTTGAAATTATTGATATAGTGTTGACAAAACTAAATTTTGTTCCTATTTCTGATACCCTTGTATCCAGCTGTTTCTTTTCCTACCTTTTGGCTCCTCCTCTGGAAGCAAGAATTTGGAAAATAAAAGTTTAGAATTATGCAAATTAGGCGAGGTTTGGTATAATTCTGTATATTAAAAAAAAAGTGAGTATTTGGTCATAGCTTGTAAAAGCTTTATCTTAGCTCAAATAATCTTTGTCAAAAAGAAGGTTAGACTGAAGAAGTTGTATCTGAAATACTGAGGCTTTTTGTGGATAAGGATTTACCTAGAGAAAGAATGAGGAAAGACTTTTTTCTCTCATGTTTTACTAGTGATTGCTAATAAGTATAAGCTTCCCCCAAGTTATATCTTTATATCAGTATGCATTCATCACTGTCTTCATTAATTCTATTTTAACTACTAACTGATGATGGTAGGTTTAGCTAATATATACAGAACACTTTTGAAGACCAAAGTAGTTTAGGTATAATCCTTAAAAATCTATTCTTTCTTTACTAGCATATCACTGAGCATCTCAGCCAAATATACTGAGATTTTTCTGGGGAAAAGGTATCAGAAGTACTTAAGACTTTCAATGATACTGAGATTCAGAAGAAAATAAAGGCCAGATCTTCAAAGATATTTGGTATTTTCTATTAATTCTTCTAAGAATGTGAGCTGAGTTAATTTTTGAAATTGAGATTTAAAGACAACCAAAAATTTTATCCATGTCTGAATCTTTGAAATTTTTTGGGGTCATAGCAGAGCCATAGAAGAGAAAAACAGTGACTTTACAAACCTCTGGTGAAAAATCCACATTGTAATAAAAATGAACTAATAAGTTCTTGTTGCATATTCTTAGTGGTGATAGTGCAGAAGAGACCAGCCCAGTGGTAATTTTACTTTTCATTTAATTTAGGATTTCTTCTAAAGCTCATTTTCAATAATCACATCTTAGTTGTTTATCATATTAAACAACACCTCTGAACAGTGTCACCAAGAATTGCCGTGTAGTCCAGTACCTAATATAGTCATGTTAGCAATTGTTGAGTAACATACACTTGTAATAACTTTTCTTATGACATGATTTTACATTACTTATGTCCATGGAAACAATGAAGCCATGAGGAGTTTCACCCTTGGCTGAAAGCTTGAAATGATAACTGATCTCTTCAATGTGCCATTTTCTGCCTTTGTGTTGATAGATGGTTGAGAAGGTCATAGCAGCAAAATACTGGATATGCATTTTTATAGTGCCTGAATTGAAAAAAATTTTCATCATGTTTTGAAGTATTGTTTACAAATTTGCTGTGATCTCTTCAGTGTGGCTAAATTCTAAGCTTGCTTTTTTGTTTTGTTTTTAGAAGGCTTTCTATACCGCAGTAATAGTCATCCAGCTTCCTAAAGTGGTCCAGTGTTTTTCTTCTGTGTCCGTACACTTACTTCTATGAGAAGAGCTCTGACATTTCAGTACAAAGCTGGACTAATAAGCAGCTTTTGGAATTATTAGACAAAGCAGTACCCCTGCAAGTGCTGACCAATTTGAAATTGTGAATCAAACCAGCTTGCTCTGGGCTCTTTGAAATGAACAAGTACAGTGTTTCACCAGGTCTCCTAAGGAGTTTTCTGTATTTATCATAAATATTCATCTGTATCTTTTCTGCCTTGTGGATTTTTTCTAAGATGCATTGTTTGAAATGCTTTTAAAACATGTTTAGTATGCTATTACAGGATATTCAAATTAGGTTCAGACCCTGTTGTGCTGCTGCTCTACAAGCCCATTGAAGGAGTGGGAGTCACTGCAAAGGAGAGCTCACAGTTGAAATAGGTAGGGTAGAATAAGATAAGAAAAAAAATCCTTGGCTAAATGGAGACAGTGGTTTGGTCGATCTCCAGCTGGGAATATAACTCAGGCCAGTACCTGCTCTGATATAAGCCCATGTGTTTCTCAATTATAAGAATCTGAAATTAAGAAAGAAAAACACAGTTCTGTGAGACAAGTCTTGAATTACTCTATTAGTTTGAGAGGGGATATATGACTACTTACATTCAGGCTATTTCTCTTTGTTTAAAGACCTTGTCGTATTACACCAGGCCATTTTTTGCAATAGTGCATTGGCATAACATTATGTGCAAAGCAGTTCTGTTCTTCCTTTAGTGTTTGTTAGTGTTTCAGTTTTAGTGTAACTTAACTTTTTGTTTAGCTTAACGAGTGGTAGACTAACTTGTATACAACCCTAGTCTCGATCTTACTTTGAAAACCATTGATCAGATAGTATTTTTGTACTTCACATAAGATTCAGATAGCAATCGTGTCTCTCTCTTTTTTTATTTCTTACATGTGTCATATTTAAATACATGATGTGATGTTTTTCTTGATTTTGAGACGCAAAAAGTTAAGTTGGGGGAGGTTAATACTTTCTCAAAGCCTGAAGTCACGGTATGTATTTCTATCCTAGATTCATTGTCCTAGCCTTTTAATATTTTGGTGTCTGTTAAAAACACTTGGCTAACATCATTTATTCATGGAAAAAGTAAGGAGCATCCCCACACAGATTAGATTAATATCTTTGCTACTTTGAGGGGCCTTTGAGAAATTTAAATTTCGTTACACACGTAGTACTTGTATACAATGCAAAGAAAACACCATAGCCCTATTTTTTTTAGCTAGTGGACTCATATCACTTAGGAATACTTCATCCTAGAATAGCCTTCTCCCTGTGGGCTGCAGCTGAACTGAAATTGGCAGGGGCTGCTTCAGCTTGGAATGGTAACTTCACCCCACTGAAGAATTTAAAACACGTGTGACAAGCTGCATCTTTCTAACCAAGAGCTGGAATCTGGGCCAAAGTGTGCAGAAGGAATTTTCATACTGTGAAGGTCTCTAAATTTGTACGTGTCAGTAGGTAATGTTCATTTATGTACTACAAGCTGGCACACTGACGTGGACTTACTGGAGATGAGGCATCTGGAGTCTTACTTGGCAAGAGCAGAAGTATTTTAACTCCAAAAGAAAGAGCAGATGTTGTGCAAGGTCTTTACACAATATCGGTAATGTGAGTTTTCAGTCTAAGGTAGGAACACAATCCAAATAGCACATCAAACTCTGACCCTACTGTTGGTTCATACCCTACTAAATAACAGTAGAACTGGGACAAGTCAGATACAAATATGGACTTTATTTCAGAACCCAGAAAATGGAACAGGGAAGGCATTACTGAGGAAACAGTTACAAACAAAAGCAGGCATGGTTTATACAGAGGACAAATGCATCTGTGTTTCTAATATTGAATTAATTATTTATTAGGTAAAGAGTGTCGTTCTTATGCCCAAAATATAGAAGATTTGGAAGTTTTTGCTATTTAAGTGCCAATTGCTGAGGATGACTGTAATCTGCTTTAACTTGCACATCTAACTTTTGGTAAATGGTCTCTTTGTTCTCATAAATCCATGCAGTTTGTTCATTTTGTACATCTTATTCCTTTATTTTTCATTATCTTGTGGTTTTCCCATTTACCACCCATGACTTTTGCAATTCAACGATTTTTAGCATGTCAGGTTAATATAAATCATTTGTAGAGTTTTTAATTGATTCCTGCTTCTACTGCAGCTGGTTTTAAGCTGTGCTTACATACTTTTGGTTTACCTGAATATTAATGTATGGCTATCCCAATCACAGCTGTGACAACCACGATCTTGCAGAAGAGTAACACCTTTACCCCTCCTCATTAAAATCTTCAGTTTGGCTTAACTTCATAAGATGTTTAAAGATATCCTCTATTTTTTTTTGTCTTCTGTTTTTGAACTTCAGTTTGCTGAAGAGGACTTTCATTTTAAATGAAAGAGGATGTTCCTGGGTATGCATTTGATTTCAAGAACTGTGGTGATTGTGGGAGGAATTTTATAAATCTTGATGGAAACATGAGAGTTGGCAGCTTTGATTACAGGCAAAAAGTATTTCTGAAAGACTCTCTGAAGTAAAGAATCAAATGCTGGTTAGCTGTGGCTCCACTCCCTCTTCTTTTGCTTTTCTGAAATTGTCTAGACACTTACTGGCAGGAACATTCATGAGACAAATAAACTGTAATTTCAGTGAATTAGTGTGGAAAATGAATTTGGAATTCATCAGTAACTAGTATTCCTATGAGAAACCTGACTGTAAGAGTTAGTCACTTAATAAGTAAATCATAACACTACCATGTGGTTTGCATACAATCTAACCAATGTAGCACAAGTTTGAAAGCCTCTTATTTAGTCGCTGATAAATTATAAATCGAGTTGGTAGACATCATTCTGAAAGTAATTGTTATAGAATTAAGAAAATCAGTAATGGCTTGTGCTACTCACAGGACAAAAAGCTGCGTTTGCTGAATCAATTACTGTATGACATTTGCTATTCTCTAGTATGAAAGTATTTTAAAAAACAAATGCTTAATACCACAAAAGCATCTATGTTCAATTGTCATGTTTACTTCATTAACATTAACAAAGCTGGAAAGATGCATAAGCTAGAGCTGATTTGTATATTCATGAGGGTATTTTGCATTGACTCCCAATATCGATTAGATAGTAGAAAGCGGAATTCTCCCTGCTACCACAAGAGATGACTGGGGTTTATCTTTGTTTCATGTTAGCCTGTTTCCTTTCACATCAGCCATGAACATGGATATTCTGCACCTTTTATTCCCTTCTCTTGTTTGCATCCTACCTGCTCATCCAGACCCCAGAACTAAACTGTTTACCTCCTTTTCTGCCACCCACTCATATTGTTCTTTGACTATAATCGTTCTTCCTTTGGTTTTGTGCTTTTGGATGTTGACTAGAAATTGATTCATTATTGATTTCAAATAACCTCACTCTTACAATATGATGTGCACCTTGACACAGGAGAAAGTGGGATTCAGTGCAAGAACAAAGGTGGAGTAAATCAGAAGGTATTTCTAGGATGGGGCACAAATACTGAAGGTTGTGAGTCTTCCTGAATATGCAATCTCATCATGCACATTAAATTATACCAAACGTTGCCAATTGGGAGAACAAAATAAATGCTTTTTTTGTTTGTCCTGGTGTAAGAATGATGTCCAAATGATTTGATATTGCTCTGATTAAAAAAAAAGAAACAGGAGAAGCTGGTGTAACATGACTCTTTCCATATGGTGGAGTCATGGTGTAGCAAATTATATTTCCATATATTATGTGATTTTTACATTTAGAAATTTCCATTAAAATCCAGCTGCATTATCAGTTTGTCATGAACACTGAAGTCTTCCTAGCTTATTCATTCTGAGTAATATATCTGCTTAAAAGTTTCTGAGACAGATTTTTGCCTGACACTTTCTATACCTGGCCTCAGCTACAGTGTCCAGTCTTCAGAAAAATTTAAGCAAATTATGCTCAGCTGTTTTGAAGTTAGAGGGAGGCGAAGTTATAGTCTTCATGTACTCCAAATGACACTTCAGTGCTTTCGTAACTCGCACAGCTGTTGTTATAAATCTTGAAGTAGGATTGTTTCATCGTTCTCAAACTGGCGTGAAAAACAAGCTGAAATTCAGAAATATGGGTTCAATATTTTAAAAGTTGACATTTGCAAATGCACAATAGAATGTCCTTTTTTTTCTGGTTAACAGAATAATTTAACATCTTACACATCAACAAACAGTGTATTAATTAAGACCATCTGAGGGATACAGACGAATTCAAGTAGAGATTTATCAAGACTTTAATTCAACGTTCTTAAACTGTGTACTTTAACTTAGAGTATGTTATTTGAAAATGTGTTTTTCAAAGGACAGTCTATTTTAAAAATCACATGTTTCGTTTTGTAAGTTTTTGTAAAACCAAATACCTTTCTTAAATTTGAGAACTCAAAAAACCAAGATGCGATAAAGGGGATTAACTCAGTGACATTCAAGTACAGTTTACTCAGAAGTTTACTCATTCCATTTATCATAATTAGCTTCCACAATTAATTAGGATAAACACATATGTGCAGGGTAGTTTAATGTGATTCTACTAATTCATTTTATAATTTTGACATTATTTTCCAGAATGTATATATACAAAAATATCTTCATTTGAAAGAAATTAGATAACTATATGGAGAAATTAACCGTTTTTGCATTTTCATTGTTTTGTCTGTGTGGTAACATGAAGTTTAATTGGTATCTCTGCTTCTGAGTATAAGCCTGATCTCTTTTCTTGGCAGTGTGAATCTTACCAGTGTCAGCAGAGGAAAACGTTTCTCAAACTACAGAAATCAGAAAAGAGCCCAAGTACGTACTTTACCAAAAATCAGTGTTTTACATTTCATTATAGGTTGAATTTACATTGCTTATGTGTCCTCAGGTTTTATTGCTCAAAAAGTTTAGAAGCCCTGAGATATTTTGTGTGATTTTCTGTTTTTCTTAAAAGTTAGGGAGCATAGTTCTTAAAACTACTGCTGTTACAAGATAGAGCCAACACATGAAAACCCTGGAATCAGGATAGTCTATCAGTAGAGGTTTCTGTCATCCACCACTGTATAGATATATAAATATTTTATATATCCACTTCCATCAAAAAATCTGAGCCTTAGCTGCTTTTTGATACTTAATAATAAAACCATGAAATTTGATAATATTAATTTTCCTCTTTTCTATGTAGAATGGAGACACTATAATATTTGGAATCCTCCTTGAGTCCATGGTTTGACACCTCTTGGCTTTAATGTTTTGTTAAAGGTACCTTTTTTAATATTGCTATTATTGTGTAGACTTATGCTGCCTTAAACATAAAAACAAGTGAAGTTGTAAATCAAATAGCTATTTAAAGGGAAATAAATTTGCTCCATTAGTTTAGAATCTGTGCTTTACAATGTAATCCAATTAAGGAACACCTCACTGGGCACAGGAAACGGCATGATGCTATGTAGCTGGAATTCTCAATCATACTTACCATCATCACATAACACTAAGGAGCTTAGCTTCAAGCCAAAAGTTTCAGCCTGGTAAGATTATATAAATGAAGCAAAGACCACTAATAGCATCTCTCCAGAGCTCTTTTAAAATGGTTTGTGTTTCAGATTATTTTTCTTTCATAAAAATGCTTTGCAATAATTTTGCTTTCATATTTTGTGTGGCGCTCTGTAAGCACGCCCATGCTGCATGTCAGTCTTCTGCTGTGAAAATTAACATCTCAGATAGATAAGGTGGTGTATAGGAAGCATATTTTTCCTTTTAAGTTGTTTACCACTATCGCTAGGAAAGACAATATCATTATGGAGGGAGCTGCAGGGAAAGCTGACACCAGGGTAGCATTGATCATTGTCTTATGTTTGGGAGTACTCTGGGTAAAAAAGAGCCGTTAGATACTTGTCTAATGAGAAAGCAAGCAGCAGTGAGACTGGCCAAAGTGATATTTACAGTTTTGAAGAAAATTTGAATCATTAAAAAACAAGTCCGGAGTTTACCCACGTTCCAGGGCTGGGCCTGCACGGGAGCCGAGAGGGCTGGGGGCTGGAGCTTTCACCAGGCCGGAGGAAGACAGCCTTGATTGAGCTCATCTGGCGTGCATGGCACGTTCCTACAGTGTAACTTTGTGACTTTTAATGACTCCGAAACCACCTCATCACTTGAGGAAGGAATATGCCGGAGTTTGCCTTCACTCAGCTTGACAAGGTGATGGGAGGGATAGATCCCCCTTACATGAAAACACTTGTCAGTTGTATCAAATTTGGCAAGAGAAGCACCAATGTCACCTTGAGAAAAATGTAACTCAGCTGACATTCCATGCGTATGCCTACACTACATGCTGCAACACAGCCTAATTTCATATGATATATGCACATACAATCTATTTTGCCTTTTTCTATTTCCATGGTGCTCTCTCAGAGCTGTATCTTGGCTGATTAAAAGCAATGTGCAGTTTCTTCTGAGTTCGTGGTTTAAATAAGCAATGAAGGTGACTTCTGTGCGTGGTGTTGTACAACTTCTTCTGAATGTTGCCTGTTTAAGTAGGTAACTGGAGAATTCTCTGACATGTTGTTCAGGTTAGTTGAAAAAAACCCAACAAAATAAGAACCGTGAATGCTGTCAGCCAACAGTTTTTGTGATGTTTTAGCATTCGGTTTATATTCTCCCAGTCAGCCAACCAGCCATGGTTCAAAGCATTATAATTAAATACCAGTGGATTATCTGTCCTTTTAAGCACAATGTAACAACTGAACCCCCGGTGTTTACTACTTCTTTGGTAGTATGCCAGTAAGGATCATGGTGCTTTTATGTTAAATATGATTCCGTTAAAGGGTTCATGGAGCGTGAAAGCTGAACTAACCAGTGCTAATAGCTACACCCTTCACTGGTGCAACAGAACTTGAACAAGATTGATCCTTTTTCCAACCCTATTGCACTCCTGCTTAGAATTTCCTAGAAAAAAAGTGGATGCAAAATTCACTTGCTTAAGAAATAAATGGGATGTATAAAATTGGCCCAGCTCAAAACTGGGCCCTTCCTGAGCACTGAAGTGAAAATGTAGTGTTTGCTTCCTTTTACGGTGCTAATTTGCTTTGAAACATTTTTGCCAATTTTATTCTTTTTTTATGTATTGGAGGTGTAATTTACCTGTCATTAAAATTGTCTGTTTATTTTTTATGTTACCACCACTTGTTTCTTTACTTTGGGGTTTTAAGTCAAAATCTATATTAACAGATATGCTGATCACTTGTAGCCCTTATCGAAAGAAACTGCTATTGGCGTGTGCTTGATACCTGCCTGATACCTATCTCAGTCTGAGCAAGAAAGAGGCAAACAGCTACTGGAGTTCATGGGTTAAAACCCTTGGAAGGAAAGGCATGGCTAAGTCGCCAGTTTTACAGGGCATAAACTGTTTCTCATAGTTCCCTTCATCCGACTCTTGCAGACTGAGCGTATCTGTCAAATGCTGCTCTTGGCCTCACGTCTGAGAAATCTTCTGCTTCTGACGTACTTTCCTAAGGGAGTTGCAACTGTTAGTGCTTGTGCTTTGGCAGCCTATGATCAGAATGTTTTAATTGCCTCCTAACAGCTTGAAAATGTGACTGACTAGAGAAGCCCCTTGTCTTTGCTTGACCTCCTTCTTCTGGAAGACAGTCTGAGTATTTTTGAGGTGTACTGAAAGTGACTCCCCCGATACTGCAAAGCTCTATATTTTGCTCAGTTGCTAAAGGCTGTCCAAAGATGAGTAGCTCCCATTTGGAGCTGCTATTGAGAAGTAGAAATTAAAAGAAGAATTCTGCTCTTCTTTAATACTGCTGTATTAGTTTGAATCTGGGCAGGGAAGTAGTGCATAGTAAGCCAAAGTGTGAATTTATACAGCACAAGCAACCCTGTCAGAATTTGCTGTCTGGATATTTGTAGCCAGTGATTATACAAATTAGATTACTACAGCCATTCAGAGACTGGAAATTTTTACTTGATGGGAGAAAAACTACAATGTATTTAGAGTGACTGTGAAAATTCTCGTCCTTGCCTAGTAAACCTTAATTTGAAAGTCACCATCAACATTGCCATTTACCTGCTGTGTTTGCACGTCAAGCAATTCCGACAGGAGAAGTCATTCTAATTGGCAGCCAGTTTATAAGTTTACAGGTTTTTAGGATTAGGTGTTTATTTGATACAGATGAGAAAGTTCTATGGTAGGGGAAGCTGTTTTGTCATCTAGGAAAGATTTCAAAAGCTACAGGCTGCACCAGGGGTGGAAAGGTCTTTATTACACTGCTGCTGTCTAGCCAAGCTTGAAAACGAGACATATTTGCTCACAGGACTGGAGTTTATCATGCAGAAAGAGTAATTAAATTTGAATTGTATCAGCCAAATACCTTAAAATTAAGAGAAGTCAATGAACATTGCTCCAAGGAGAAAGAAGGAAATGATTAGTTATAATTATACTCAGTGTCCGAGAAATGTTTTATACCCCTCAAATCTGTTGCAAAGGGAGGAAATAAACCTAAACAAAGTACCTTCAGTATTTCTCTTAATGTTTAAAATTTCTTGAGTTCATGATTGTCTATGGAAATCAGAGGAAAACAGATACTACTGTCCTATACTACTCTAAGGATTGATGGGTGGACTGTTCGGCGGATGAGGAATTGGTTGGATGGTTGCATCCAGAGGGTAGTGGTCAACAGCTCAATGTCCAGATGGAGGTCAGCGACAAGTGGTGTTACTCAGGGGTCCATATTGGGACAAGTACGGTTTCATATGCTCATCAATGACATAGTGGGATTGAGTGCACCCTCAGCAAATTTGCAGATGACACCAAGCTGAGTGGGGTGGTTGACGTGGAAGGGACGGAGCGCCATCCAGAGGGACCTGGACAGGCTCGAGAATGGGCCCATGTGAACCTCATGAGGTTCAAAAAGGCCAAGTGCATGGTCCTGCACATGGGTCGGGGCAACCCCCAGTATCAATACAGGCTGGGGGATGAAGGGATTGAGAGCAGCCCTGCCAAGAAGGACTTGGGGGTATTGGTGGACATGAGCCAACAATGTGTGCTTGCAGCCCAGAAGGCCAGCCGCATCCTGGGCTGCATCAAAAGAAGCATAGTCAGCAGGTCAAGGGAGGTGATTCTGCTCCTCTACTCGTCTCTTGTGAGACCCCACGTGGAATACTGTGTCCAGCTCTGGAGCCCCCAACAGAAGAAGGACATGGACCTGTTGGAGCGGGTCCAGAGGAGGGCCACAGAGATAATTAGAGGATTAGAGCACCTCTTCTGTGAGGACAGGCTGAGAGAGTTGGAGTTGTTCAGCCTGGGGAAGAGAAGGCTCCGGGGAGACGTTATTGCAGCCTTTCATACTTAAAGGGGGCTTATAAGAAAGATGGGGACAAACTTTTTAGCAGGGCCTGTTGTGATAGGACAAGGGGTAATAGTTTTAAAATAAAAGAGGGTGGATTTAAACTAGATAGAAGGAAGAAATTTTTTACAATGAGGGTGGTGAAACACTGGAACGGGTTGCCCAGCAAGGTGGTAGATGCGCCATCCCTGGTTCATTCAAGGTCAGGTTGGACAGGGCTCTCAGCAATCTGATCTAGTTGAAGACGTCCCTGCCCATGGCAGGGGAGGATGGACTGGATGACCTGTAAAGGTCCCTTCCAACCCAAACTGTTTTATGATTCTGTGATTCTAAGTGCCCTCAGTAACTGAGTGCAATGAATGAGGCTCAGTTAAAAATGCACTTACAACAAACTTGTCAATTTTGTTTTAATTTAGAAACTGTTTAGCAATAGGAGATCAGAAAAGATTTGCATTGAAACCTTGGCTTGCAGTTAATCTGGAAGTGCTTGCGTGAACCATTTGTACAATGTCACACAACACAAACCAAGCTGGTCCTTTGCTGAGAAAGCAAAAGATAAGATTCTTGTTATTGTTAAACGTTGTTATAGATAAAGCTGGCAGAGGTGACTGTCATTAAAGTTACCTAACACATTCCTTTGTGAGACCTTTTTTATGATAGCATATAACTTGAAAAAATTGGACCTGAATTCTCCATGGCTAGCATCAGCCTCAGGTTGATTTTTTTGGGAAAGTTTCAGTAGGCAAAGAGCAAATTTAAGGCAAAACATATTGTTTAACCAATGGTTAAAAAGGAAATCTTATAACCATCTTTTTGAGAAGCTGGAGAGCCTGGAGTCAGGAACCTGCTTAAATTTCGCTGTATCACAAGCCTCTAAAAATTTCCTATTATACAGTGTCTGTGGGAGTTTGGCAGCAACAGTCCCTGAAGACTCCATCTGTACTGACCATTCGCTAGAACCCAGGGTGTCTGGGATGAACAGGAGTTTTCCTTATGTTTGACCTCCAAATCTACCTGTGGATCCTGTGGTTTATCTTTTCTCCCTTCCTAGCGTCTTTGTGGCTTATTTTATTTGTACTGGACCAAACAGCACTGATGTTAAGAAAGCCAGACGAGACAAATTTGTATCAATGGAGCTGGATAATCATGGCACTTTGGATATCAAGTTTTACTTACAGTGTCTCTTTCTTAATTATTAATTCCATTATGTCATTTGTAAAATTAAAGTTGTTTCCAGTCTTAGCTTGCATCTCAACTATTTGATTACATATCTGCACTTTAGAATGCTGTGTGATTTGGAATTGTTATGATTGATTTTGGAATTGTTGTGAAGGGAGAAATTATAAGGGACATGTTCAATTAAACTTCTATTCATTTTTCTAAGCCAAAATTTAAAACAGGAGGTAGCCTGAGAAAATTTTTTACTCTGAATTCTTTTCATTATATCATGGCTGTAAACTACAGATGAACCAGAATTCACAGTGAATGGTGTGACAAAACATGCACAAGTAGTTTAGTGATTTTCTTTACTTAAACTAATCTAGATTACGCCTGAGAAATTAATTCCTCAGAGGTAACTCTTCATGTAATTTTTATTCAAAATATGCAAACTAGTGCACTTTCCAGCCAAGCAGTGTAAGCACAGTAAGAGTTTTACAGCTTTCATTTATTTAAAAGCTATTTAAGTATATAAAAGTATTTTAAAGATAATCCATCAGGCAAACTCTAAACTCTCCAAGCAAAGTTTTTCCTAGGTGGCAGTTCCTTGATCTTCCCCCAGCCCCCTTTTTTCCTCCGCAGAGAAACATTTCATTTACCACCAGATTCTTCTTTAAGCTACTGCATTTTCCCCAGCTGTAGGCACTGCCTGGGAGGTGGTTGCTGTCACCTGGGTTCAGGATGCATCATGGGAGAAGCATTTTTTTTTTCTTTTCTTTCCTCCTGGAGGGGTAGAATTGGCAAGGTGTATGCTCTTTCTTCAGTCATCTGATTTTTCTCAGTGGTATGTAATTTACATTTAGAAATATCTTTGATAATCTAGTAAATCTAATGAGATTGCTCAAGAGCTTATTCCTTCCTCCTCCAATATTTTTCAGTTTTGTTATTGTGTTTTTGCTATATTCCTGGAAATTTGGATTTAATTCCTCAATCACTTGGTCTTTTCAGCCTGCATTTCTTTTGGTGGACAGTGTATTAAAAGAGAAAGCATAGAAGTTTTACTGAGTATAAAAGGGTCTGTTCAAGTCTCACTGCCTTGTTTCCCTCCAGGAAAAAAAAAAAAGAATGCCTCTTTGTGATTTATGTATTTTGGATGATTTTACTGCTGACTTGTTTGAAAGGGCCCTTGAAATTAGACATAGAGAAGCTTTCTGGATGGCAGAAAGTAAAGGGATAATGTTCTATGCTCCAAACAATGGCAATCTTCTGCTTGAACCTGAGAGGCTAGAAGAACGCAGGATTAGAAATGGATCTCATTTTCAGTGGTGTTGCCTGTTGGTGTATGACATCCTCTCTGAGTCCCAATTTTCATTTGAAAAGGAGACAAAAGAGGCCATATGGCCTAAGAGAGAAAGGGAATAGTATTAGAACACTAAATTTGGAGTGAGTTTTCTTTAAAGCCTTGCAAAATAAAGCTAACTTTCTTGTGTGTTGCAAGTAGAGATGTTGGATGACGATTGAGAGGTTTATGCAAGTAGTGCTTCTGCATCTAATTTTCCATCAGAAGCATGCAGGTGTGTTGTATTAATTGATAGCACAGGTGCATTGAGGACAAAATATCAATTGGCCACTACAGTGCTAGTTTTCATGTATACTGGGTATGGTTTTTGTGCGTGCAAATGGACATACCCATATGTTTTTCATATGTCAACTCTGGCCTTCATCATCTTACAAGTATGTTTCAAAATGTTGCTAAATTTCATGCAATTAGAAAGAACAAAGCATTAAGGACAATAATTTTATGCTTTTGTACAGTATAAACAAAAAACCCCAGAACTTTCCAGTCAAGGGAAGGGAGTGTGTCAAATTAATCTATAAAAGTCAGACAAAAGGACTTTGCTTGGAAAAGAAACGCAGAGTGGTTTTAATTAATGTTTTGCTTCAGGTCAGGCCATGTTTTTTCAATTAGGGCTTTGGTGTAAGAAAGACCGTCTTTTCTTGAATGTCCTTACTCCTTTAAAGGGAAAGACTTGGTCATTTTCCAGAGATGGGGGAATGGGATATTTTCAGTTGTCTATAGTTTGAATTGTGATTCTCTCCCAATTCTGAATATAATTGGAAAGAGTCAGGATCAAGCCAATTTAAGTGCCATTCTTAAACTGTTCATTTTTCTTTCAGTTCAGCTCTATTTTCTTCAGAATATTTTTCTATTGCAAAACTCTGGCATAAATAATTTCCTTTGCTTTAATCACTGCTTTTCTTTAAGGCTGAGTATATCTATTTAATATTTTGTCTGCTGCATTTTGCTGGAATCAGAATAGCTTTCTGTGTGTTGTCTTTCAGTGTATGTCTTAAAATACACGTATCTTAGAGTTTTAGAGTTTGCAAACACATTGTTCCTTTCTCATTATAACAACTTCTTTTTTTAACAATAATGTGTTTCCTCCGTATATGCATGTGCTCTACAATGGGCCCCTTTTGTTTCTAACCTCCTAGTTCTGGGTGGAATAAAGTACTGAAGAAAACAGGAACGTTTGCTGAGGAACTCCCCAAGACTTCCACAACAATTTCCCCCTAGGTCCAAGCTACAGTCCTCTTCCAGCTGATACGTGTAGAATGACCACCATAGTTCCCATCTTGCCTGCTAAAACCAAAGCTAAACAAATAAGAAGGATAAGCTAGCATATCTCCATATCTAAAGACCTACAAAAAACTGTAGAAATCTTATTCATTAACATTCCTATGTCCTCCACAAGCAGTTTTGCAAACACTGTTAACAAAGATGCCCCATGCTGCCAATCTGTGGGCATCGCTATCCCTTGTTTTAAGTAGTAAGGCCCATATTTGGGGGAAGATAACAGCAGGATAATGCTGCATGAACTCAGTCATGGGGTCATATAAATATCAACATAGGTCTTTAGTTATGTACAGTATATGCTAAAAAGTTAGTCATGCCTTCCTTAGCACTAAATTTTGCACTAATGGAATAGCACTGATGTTATTAAAATAATATTACAGACCGTAGGTTAGCAGCAGTGGGGGATTTTTTCTAAAATCACAGAATCACAGGGGTTGGAAGGGACCTCTGGAGATCATCTAGTCCAACCCCCCTGCCAGAGCAGGGTCACCTAGAGCAGGTTGCACAGGATGGCGTCCAGGCGGGTTTTGAATGTCTCCAGAGTCAGCCTGTTCCAGTGCTCTGCCACTCTCAAAGTAAAGACGTTCCTCCTCATGTTTAGATGGAACTTCCTGTATTCAAGTTTGTGCCCATTACCTCCTGTCCTATCACTGGGCACCACTGAAAAAAGACTGGTCCCATCCTGGTATCCTCCCTTTAAGTATTTGTAAGCATTGAGGAGCTCCCCTCCGAGTCTTCACTTCTTCTGACTCAAAAGACCCAAGTCCCTCAGCCTTTCCTTGTAAGAAAGATGTTCCAGTCCCCTAACCATCTTTGTAGCCCTCTCCAGCAGTTTCCTGTCCGTCTTGAACTGGACACAGTACTCTAGATGCGGCCTCACCAGGGCAGAGTAGAGGGGGAGGATAACCTCCCTCAACCTGCTTGCCACATCCTTCTTGATGCACCCCAGGATGCCTTTGGCCTTCTTGGCCACGAGGACATATTGCTGGCTTGTGGTCATCCTGTTGTCCACCAGGACTCCCAGGTCCCTTTCCACAGAGCTGCTTTCCAGCAGGTCAGCCCCTAACGTGTACTGGTGCATGGGGTTATTCCTCCCCTGGTGCAGTACTTGCCCTTGCTGAACTTCATTAAGTTTCTCTCTGCCCAACTCTCCAGCCTGTCCAGGTCATGCTGAATGGCAGCACAGCCTTCTGGTGCGTCAGCCACCCCTCCCAGTTTTGTGTCATCAGCAAACTTGCTGATGGTGCCTTCTATCCCTTCATCCAGGTCATCGATGAATATATGGAACAGGACTGGACCCTATACTGACCCTTGGGGAACACCACTTGTCACAGACCTCCAACTAGACTCTGTGCCACTGATCATAACCCTACTACTTAGTTTGCAATCTCAGCCCTCAAAAGTTCAGAAATTCCAGATTCAGAACTGCCCTTGTTATGTCATTTTGCCACTTTATGCATCAATCCTACTCTCCTTATGAGACAAATATCCTGCAGAGAAAATTTGTGTGTAGTCCCCTAATGGGACAGTATCATAACGTATTTGTATAGGGACATACAGGTAATTCTAAATCTACTATTGCCCAGCTTTTGGCTTAACCTTGTAGACAGTGAAAATCATCTTTAGAAATTGTCTTTGAGCTGCTAGGTATTTTAGAAGAGGGGGAAAAAAAATATTTCCTTGGCATGCTGCAGCTGCCTGTGCAGTGGTGCGAGTCCAGCTTCTTCCCATAGTTAGGGCCATCTTTTTCTTTTGCGATGTTACCAGCATCTTTCTGTGGAATGCATGTGGCAGGGGAGATCATTGTTTTAGGCACATCACTCATCTCCAAAAAGGGTGCCTTCTACTCATGCTTTGCAAACAATTTCAAATGCTTAACGAAAATAATGTTGGACCTTCTCAGTCAGAGGAAGCTTGTAAGAGTGAAAGATTTAGCCTAAATATAGGGCTTGCTATGCGATCCCAAAATAAGTGAAAAAAGAAAATAGTCTCAGTAGTCTTATAAAACAGAATGTACCATTGAATGCATTGGTTTGAGCTTTGGTGCTGGGCATAAAGTTTGCTAAATATTTTAACTTATTAACAATGGGAAGTGGAGAAGGTTTGGTTCTGGAGGAAAAGATATTATATACAAGAATATAAACAACGTTAGCTCTTGCAGCCTATTAGATTCAGTTGTCAGAGCCTGACGTAATATAACAGGCATGTCATAATACTTTACACTGTTATATTTACAGACCAACATACTTCTAGCAAAGTAGTTTGATTTTCTTGAAAATACTGTCTAGAGGTGCCTGTGTTATTCACAGTATTGAGCAGGAATTGTTAGTGCCTACTTAATAGTTGTGAGCTCCCTGATAAAGCTTGCGGTCTTGTGCATTTCCTTCAGCTGTGTTTATTGTATTTAAACAGCAATGGGCACAACTACTACCCTGTTGCTCTCTGAGTATTTAGCCGTTTACAGACACTTGCCATATAGGTTGGATCCTATTTAATTTTTGCCCGCACAATACTGTACTTAATTGCAAATGAGACTCAGACATTAAATCAATTTGTTGAAAGTATTTTATACATTCTAGCTGTTAGGAAGTGCAATATATTATTGGTGGTGTATCTTAGCTTCTACGCTGAAGCAAGTTTATTGAATTAATTTCAAGAATGAAGGTGACTGTTAATGCACAGTGTTATGGTTTCAAATCTCTATATATTCGCTTCCAGTCTGCATGCCCCTTCCAATCCGCTTCAGGTCTGAGTCAGCTGGTTTGTCTGTGCTGCAGGAGATATCGTTAGGTGTACAAAGCTTTGGTGTATTAAAAGTGCTTTTCTAAACAGGCTGGATACATCTGAGTTGATGTGTCTGTCTATATAAGAGAACCTGTTAGGATGCCTTTAACTTCTCTCTTAAGAAGCACCTGGAGGGTGACAATTACATTTGGGTCTCTTATGTTAACATGACTGGAAAATGGAGGTTGAAGGCAGAAGGATGTGGTTAACAACAGAACCAAACACGTGTAGTGGAACTGCAGGACCCCATCAGGAGAGGGTGAAAAGAGCTGCCACGGGGGTGCATTCCTAGGGTACTACAACGGCCCGCAGATCCAGTCTGAAGGGTGGTAGGCTGCACAGTTCAACTTGTTGGAACGAGGTCAGACCAGGCCCATCATTGAGAACTAGTACTCTCAAGAGACTTGAGGGGAGAGATGGCAAGCACAGCTTGACCCAAATAAATCGCAGTCCCAGCACTGGGAGAGCTTTGGCCTGCAGGGAAGCTAATCCCTGGAGTTGCTCGCATTGCATAAAATCGCTTTGATTCAAACTCGGCACGGAGAATCTGCACAGCTCTGATTGAAACAGCTTTTTGTTGTAATGAAAAGAAAGCTGCAGAACGGATGGTAAATGATGAATCCTTTCCTTTTATTTGGAGCCCACCATTGGCTTGCTAGTGTTATACAAAGAACGTTCTGCACTCAAAGCCCATTTGAAATTTAGTCAAACATTGCGGTAAATGATGTAACTCGCTGCCGGGAGCTTCTCCAGACCTCTACTGTTTTATTTGTTTATTAGTAAAGAAGTTGCACAGTGAAACATGCCAGTTTTCTTTTTTCTTTTTTCTTTTTTTTTTTTTTTAATTTACAGATTCTACATTTGCTTTTCTCAAATATTTTCTACTTAGGCTTTTGTCTAAAGCAATTCTAATCAAATTATTGGTTTACTTAATATCCTTAAATCATGGATTTGGATATTTTTGGCATGTAATAATTTTCCACGTTCATTAAAACCACAGCTCTTCAGCTTTAATAATTGCTTTCAGGCTCTTTGGAAATTAAATGCTGGACTCCTCCATCTGACGCATTACTATATCCATTATCATGAGCTGTAATCCTTACTATTCTTTCTAGTCTTCTGCTTTTATCATTCTAAATACTTTTTGATCTCAAGTTTTATGACACAGTAAAGTAGCTCAAGAGTCCACAACTGAACTTTGACCTTATGAAGGCATTCAGTCAGATCTGTTTATAAAGATATTTAGGATCATTTGTGGCTTTTGAAAACAATTAGAGAACTAGGTATTTCTTTTCTTCTTCAAGTTACATATAAACATTTGTATACATATGCTTGTTTCTCTGTGTGTAAGAACGCTTACCAGTTCTATGGGAGAAAAGGTTAGATGCATTAGCAACACTTAAAAAAATCTGTTCCAAGTTTCTCTTTTGTTGCTGCAGTTTTCTACAATAACACTTAGAGGCTTTTTGCTGAACCAAAATCACAGGTTGATTTAACTTCAATTTAGGGACAGATTTAACCAGTTCTTCTCTCTACTGGCTACTTCAGCATGTCCAGCTTAACCAAAGGGACTGTGGACTCCAAAACGGACACTCCACGGCCTATTTGTCTTTTCAGGAGATCTTTTGCTCGGGGCGGGGGGGCAGGAAATCAGTCTTCAAGTTCTAGCTTTTCTTGAATGCTATGTGAATATAAAAAGTAGTCAGGGCTTAAGTCAGTCCTGCTCATGTTTTGTTTTTGTACAAGCTGATCCCAGCAGCCAAATTTATATAAATAAACTGCTGCAGGAACCCTGTCTGTCTTACCTAGTGTCCCAGCTCCAGAGATTTTCCAGGGCTTTGCTAATCCTTTTCAGCCTCCCTGTACCTCCTGAAGACATCAAACAAGAGATAGTGGGGCTGTAGCAAGCAAATGTGGAGATAAGCCAAGGGTTATATAGTGAAGATACAGTATTTTGCAACGTATCTGAGATCTGCAAGTTGTTGGCATCCCTGTAGATCCCTTTGAGCACAAAAGAATATAGTCACTATCTTTTTCTTTAAGTTTCCTAAATTCCGTGACTCCCATGACAGCCACAGAAATATTTGCAGTGGGGAGGATTTTCAGGAATATCTTTATCTTCGAATTCCATTTGAGTTTAGGTTTTACTGTCTAAGATGCTCTTACCAGAAAAGATGTACTTGGTTTGGGGTTATTTTAATCATCTGGTGAGAATTTTACAAAATCCGCCTGAAACCCAGTTAGATGTCTCAAATGTAGAAAGCTGAGTTGACCCATGAAAGACATTATATGCTTATGAATAAGTATATAATCATGCAAAAGATGAGTTGTGCATGAGAATGTTTGCTCTCACGTGCAAGGAAGCCTTGTCTTCATTGTAATGCCATGTAGTTTTTACAGTATTTGAGCTACTACTAGAATAGACTGGATCAGATCCCAGGGTGGGATCCTTGCAGCAGGCTACTAGATGTGGCTTGTGACCACTGGCAAGACTTGGGTTGGAAAAGTGAATGTGAAGTATTTTCACTACAGATGTCTCCTGGTAGTGTGAGGATGTAGTACCTATATGTTTGCAAACGAATGTCTGTGTCTGAGTTCATATGCTGTTCCTTTTGTCTGAAAAGGACTGGTTTGTATTAATACTATTTTGTTGCAACTGTTGCTGCAAAAAGTGACTTTTCATGCTGGGCCGTAACAGCAATAGTCAACCATGCAAGACATGAGAGGTATCCCTGTTCTGTTAAGCATAGTAACACCTTGACTAGAATAGTGTGTCAGGTTTGGGGGTTTGCATCTCAAGTAGAAGTGGGCCCATTGGAGGGGTTTCAGATGAGGGCAACAAAAATGATCACAAGTCTAGAAACCACAAGCTACAAAAAAAGCTCAAAGGAGTTGAAACAGCTTAGTCTAGAGATTCCTGGGATCACCAATGTAGTAATTGTCTATTAAAAGGCTACGGCAATGACAAAGGGTGACTTTTCCCCACATTTGCGTGGGGTAGGAGGACAATAAGTCCTATGGGCTGAAACTGCAGCAAAGAAGACTTGGATTAGACTTTAGGAAACCTAACAGGATGGTGAATCACTGGAGTAGGCAGCCCTGCAGGCTGTCATGGGAGGCCTTCGAGAGGAACAGATTAAGCAACTGTTGGTCAGGAATGACATAGGTATAACCGATGTTACATCATGGCAAAGAAACAGTCCAGATGACTTTTTAGAGGTCCTTTTCAATCCTATGATTTCTCTGAGGACCTGATTTTATTAAATGGCAGGTAGTTTTCCAATATGACACAGATTGAGCGCTGGCCCTTATTGTTTGCGCATTTGGTGCATTTTTAGAGCATAGAGCTTTACAGGAAAATGCAGCTGCTTATTGACCAGGGGCTGGCACTTGCGAGCGAGATGCTGCTGACCAAAGGGAACAGGAGGTTCTCTAATTCCCTGCTTGTGTGCAGCCATAACACTCCAGGCTTCAAAGGGGAAGGAAGCTTGAACACTCTGTGTTCAGACATTAAATATTGCTCTCTAATAAAATTTGACTGGAAACACACTTCAGAGAGTCCAAACTCTTCTGTTGGAAGTTGTGGTTATCAAACCATCAGTTTGGTGCTTGCCCAGTTAATATAGGCCTACTTGAGCTTATCTGAATTTAAGTCTTTTCAGACAACACTGCTTCTCTCTCGACCTTTTTAGTATTACTGCTTTTTTTCTTCCCAAATAAGGAAGCTTTATCCACAGTGTGTGCCTGCCAAACTTTAGCTTTTTGGAGCTGCAAATATGAAGCAGGATGCTATCTGTTTTTATGAGATCTTTCTGTTATTTCTATAATCCTCAGCCAGCCAAGAACCCCTCATTTATCCTCCTGTTCTAATCCTGCTGTGTAAACAAAAGGCAGACACAGCCTTGGTTCCAACTCAGCTAAAATTCAAAGCAACTCAATGTATGAATGTAACTTATAGATGGACCTATTTTCTAGAAACGTGTCTTATATAAAGAAACTGTATTACTGTCCTCTACTGTTTGAGGAACACCTCAAGAAATGTTACTTTCTCAAATACCTTTTAATTTGTTTTAAAGGAGAGCCCAGAGGCCTCACTTACAATTAGGGTTTCCTTATGCCAGACATTGAGCAGTGCCTGTGCTGAAGAATTTGTTTACTTTAAAAGCAGATGAAGAGTTGTCTAAGAAACACGGAAGATGATAGTGAAAAGAATATTATTATGTACATAAACACTTGTTTGAAATGGAGTGAAGTGATATTTGTCAAAGCTGTAAGATTAAAAAAAACCCAAAACATAAAAAGATCTTGACGTTACTAAACGTCTGATTTGTTTGTTGTGAAGTGAATGAGCACATGGGCAGCTGTAAATCTCTTCTTTTCAAGGGAAAACCTCTGTGTACTGTTCTAAAAGCTGATGCTTTCCCTAATTTATGAGCTTGCTTAAATGTAGGGTTTTTAAAAACATGTTTAATGACTTTATGGTGCAAATTATAAAGCCTTTAGTTTCCCCAAGATTATCTTTCATAAATAAAAAAATTCTTGGTTCTTCCTCAGACCCTGAAATGTTGCAGATACTAGGATGAAAATCTGACCAAGTCAGAGGTAAAATTTCCATTAACTTCACGGGGGATTTTGTTTCATCAGTATTCAAAATTACAAAAGTGACACTGAGATTTCTGATATTTTTTAGGAAAATAAGGCCTCCTTCTTGCAATGAACCTATCTGTGAAGTACCAAGAGAATTTCTAACAAAGCCTGCAGTGAGACAGGTTATTGTTTGTCTGTTGCAAATTAGATTTGATTACAAATTATATTAAGAACATGAGAAAATTATTCTTATGTCTTGGTTATGCACTGATCGTGCATTGTTGTGATTTCCCCTGTTCCTTGAGTGAATTTGAAGTAATATTTAATATAGTAGAAGGGTAGAGCTGGTTTTGTTTTGCTTTAATCTGCAAGTGACATTCATACTGATTTAAAAACGTTGATATTAAAGCACCTTGTTACCATAAATCTGTAAATGAACAGTAGGTGTAGTCTCAAAACTAAACAGCAAGGTTGTATGAAAAAATGTAAAGCAATATAATACTTGAAGTAGCATCCTGGAAAAAGGTCATAAAAGTAACTGAAAATAAGGCTTATAAATGAGGTTGTTTCTTATATTGAGAAAACAAACTTTAAAATAAACTGTATCTTAATTCTTTCAAATCAAGCCTGCTAGAACACCACATGAATAGTGAAAATAAGCAAATCTTTCAAAATTATCCAAAATCAGTGGAAATAATCAACATGTGAGAAACTTGGAAACATTTTATGACATAATATTTGTCAGTGATCAGTAACCCATTTAGTACTTTGTCTTTTGATGAGGTTCCAGAAGCTGCACATTTTCAATAGGCCCTGCAATCTTAGGGACAAATATTTTCATTGGATCTGTTTTCTGCTCTTCAGTAAGACTTTAAAATGAGTAACAGTTCAGACTTAAATACATTTATTTGCTAACTTTTCTTCTTAAAGGCAAAGAAACTAATCTTTGGCTGAAGTAAAGCATCATTATATGTCAGTTAAGGCCAGCAAAGGATTTCAAAATTCATGGAGGTCAAAATGTCTAACAAATATAAAAATTGTTTTAAAACATTGTCAAAAAAGAATGGTAGACTGAGATCCACAAAAAGAACAAAAACTAATTTGTAGGTAGTTTGCAACCAAGCTGCTTGCATTCAGAAATCAGCAGATAATACGCAGATTCTACCTTAATACATGAACCAAAACAAGAAAAAAACAAAGAAACTATAGAAAAGGAAAAGAAGCTGGGTAGATAAAGGCACTGGCTAAATCGTTAGTAAAAAACCTTGGCTTTTAAGAGCTGGACTAATTGCATACCTTCCTCAAGCAAAATGGAACCTGACTGTGAAAATGTGAAGATTGACAAAAATCAGGACAAAATGAATCCAAAATATCAATAAACCTATTAAGAGCCATGTGAGAAACTGATCAATAGGACAGGCAGTAGGGCACAGCTGTGGAACAGTCCACTTTAATACCATCAGTAGCCCATGGGGAAAACTCAGCCTGTTGGTTAGGGGGGCATGAAAGAAAAAAAGATTAACTATAAGAGGAAAAAAGAAACAGTAAACTGTAAATTCATTGTTTTCAGGGGAAAGCACCGCACTTGCAAGAATTGCATTTATTTCTGATTTAAGAGAAGTATCTGATACTGATTTAAGAGACATGTTTATCATCTGCACCAAAATTGAGAAGGGAATGATGGTAATCTTAAGGTAGACTGTTCAGAAGTTAAATGGTTGCGTTCTGGTCCTCTTCAGTTTCAGTGGCAAAAACCCAAAAACTCCAGTCAAAGAAGAAATGGATCAACACTCAGCGCTGCAGAGCTTCTTACCCCTTGTTTTAAAAATGTATTTGTCATGCAGCAACGTTGTTAGTTTCTTTGCTAAAGCACTCTTAGCAAATTCCAAGGGGTCAGAATGCAGAGCTGTGAATTTATTTTAAAACCCTTGCAGAAATATTTGTGGAGGCAAACACACTGATGGAGCTGGGGGGGCCTTGTCAAATAGCATTAAAGTTGGTAAGACATGGACTTTATAAACATGGCGTGTTTCAAATGTGCCTCTCGCTATCTGGATAGTTTCTACCACTGCCAGAGGCTTTGCTCCAGAAGTGTCTTCCTCGTAGTTCCATAGGAGGACAACCCAAACCTTCCCTCCACCTGTGAGCAGCTACAGCTTGGAGAATGGTTAGAGCGATTCTGTGTTTGTAATGGTGCAGCTCACTGCTGCGTCTCCTCCCTGCAAGTGAGCTTTAAAAGCCACAGATGAGCTTGAATACGTGTGGATTGCATCTCAAAAAGGTCATTGTACCTTATTGCATCCCTACAAATATCTCAGAACAGTCAGGCGAAGCAAATGGCAAAGCTGTAAATCGCTATTTCGCATGCACTATTCTCCAGCATATAATTTTACTCAGGTAGTAGTAGTTTGAAGCAGTCCTTCACTTGATGGCTGCCGTAGGCTTTGGCTTTCTGGAATATCCCTTTCTCTGTTGCAAGTTCTATTAATGCTGGAGGTACATCATTACTGTTCCAAAATGCAAAGCTCTCCCTGTGCAAACTGTAGATTTAGGAGTCGCTGCCGTACATCCTTGCAGCTTGCTTTAGTACTATGTTGAAGGTCTTCCAACACCTGTTTTCAGCCTTGTTAATTAACTGCTCTGATATAGTAAAATGTGATGTGCTTATTCAAGCATATCCCGTACCCGGGCGACTGAGCAGAAGGCCAAACCAGCTTTCTGGAAAAAAAAAATGTGCAAAACCAAGTCTCCTTCATTGCTGTGTTCATGCTAGTCACTGTAGTGAGGTCAAGCTCCTCAAAATCTGATTAGTCCCTTATAATAAGAAGATTAACGGTCTATGGGTTGCAGTGGGATCATCTTTGCTCTTTCATCTATAAGAAATGCTGTTTATTTTAATTTTGCACCTCTCCTGATTACTCCCACACCCTTCAACTATAACTGCTTGTTGTGTCTCGGATACCCTTGGCCCTATGGGCTAGCATGTGATGTCTTGGCCTGGAATATTGGATTTTGACCTAACATAGCTCTGCTGTCTTCTTGGGCAAATTCCTGTAGTTGCTGATTCGGGTAGTGTAACTTTGCTGTTATAAAATTTTAAATTTGTTTTTCTTGGTGACCTTTTCCCCCTCTTGCTGAAGAAATGCTTGGGACAGACCTACTTGCATCGCCTCTGCAATGTGCCAATCACTGTAAGTGTCTTGGCATTATTCTAACCTGAAACTCACCTGAGCTTCATGAATTATGTGTTTAATGCTGCATGAAAGTGTAACAACAGCATTATCATCATCAAAGTGCTGTCTTCCAGGTCAGTGGTTGATTCCTAGACATAGGCTTTTTTTTTTTTTTCCCCTTGCCTTTAAACTCCAGCATAATAATTCTTGTTTCTTGACCGTAGTGTGTAACTCCATATACGGTTTCATTTTCAGCCTGAGTTCAGTAATTTTTTTTCCTTCTCCAGCACTTCGATATCTGTCTCTGACACTTTGATTGCTCCTCAGCAATTGTATTTCAGTGGAAGGGAGAGTTATGTTTTCCCCATAATACTTATGAATTGACTGCTGCATCTCTGGTCGGCACCTGGATGCGAGCCTTTCTGCTAGCTTTGCATATGTCTTATTCTCTCTCCTCCACTAACTTTTAAGAGAATTTGAGACTACCTTAACCCTACATCTGCAACTCTTCTACCAGTCATGATTCAGTTTTAAGTCCTTGATTCACTCTTAGCAGCACTAGATACCAATGTTTAATTTATTCTGGATTTTGCTTTTAATATTAAATTTTTTAATTCATGTACCAGTGGCAGTCAGGATAATCTGGCACCGTGTTGTTTTTTAACCACAGAAAAAATGATCATATTGGACAACTAAGTTTTAATTGTCTCTTTGCTTATTGTTCCTTGTTTATTGTCTCCCTTAGGAGAAAACCCCAAGTTCTTTGGCTTCTCTTTTGTTTCTCAATATTTAGAAGCTACTTATTGCAAATACAGTTTCTCAGAATTCTTTATTTCATTTTAATCTACTGTATGCGTTGTTATGTTAAAACCTGAATTGCAACAGAAACAAAGGTCTCCAAAGTTTTGGAAACAATTTGGTGTCAGGTCAGCTCATACTTTTTCAATTTTTACCAAAAATGATTTTAATTTAATAAATGTGAAATAAGGTTTATTTCAAAATGAAAAAAAATCTAAGCTCTATGAATATCAGTACAAGGCACTCTGAAAATTAATCTAGATCATAAAAAACCATGATTCTATTTAAATTTATTAACTTTTTTGAGTTTAAGGTCAAATAGAACTTACTGACCAAATATGATTTGAAATTTTCTAGTAGCTCTTGCTTCTAAACAACAGAAGCTAATTTTTAGCTTGTATCTTAGTTCCTATTGTTGATTTTGTTGTTGTTGTTGTTGTTGTTGCTCAAGATATTGACCTTGGTAATAAGATGTCAACAGCTGACAAGTCTAGAAGTATGAACATTTCCGAGTGCAAATCGCTCTGGACTTCCAGATCATATCCCAGTTATGCTTTTGCGTCAGTGCTTGCAGCTTTAAAGAAAATGCATTTCATTGGATATCTTAAGGTGCTTTTGTTTCAAACGACTTTGTATTTCAGTGACTATTAATGCAGAATTTACTTTTCTAGGACAGCTTTTCTGTAGAGAAAACTAGCGTCTCTGCCTTGTTTTGTCTTTTATGTTTGGTTTCCAGGGTTCTCTGTTCTGATAGAGTTCGTTTCCCGCAACTTGGAAGCTGTAAGTCCCACAGGACTTTATAGCAACATCAGGAAAAGCATGAACTCAATTTCTTGTTATCAAAGTATTACAGCGAGTTCCACGTGTCTCAGCTCCCTCAAACCAACTCATTATTTAATTCACAGCAATTTTTATCCTCCTTCCCACCTCACCATTTTTCTGAGATTACCTAGATCTATGCGTGGCTCCAATGTTAACAGTGCGTGCAAGACCAACTAAAGGTTAAAGCATTTTTGTGCTGACAGGACACCTAATGTGTCAAACGGCAGCTTTGGTTGCTCTGATATACAGCCTGCCGGCGAAAGCTACTAAACATAGTTGGGCTTATCGCAGCCCTAGCGAAGGGGAGTGCGGCATTCCTGTCACAGGAAGCCAGCGCCGGGCACTTCAGATGTGCCATTCCTCGCCCTCTTCTACAGGGCTTGAGCTGGCATTCCTGCGTTTATCAACTAAAATCAATTCTGAGAAAGCATCTGCCGTGCAAAATCCTTGCCATTGTTTGGCCTGATAGCTGCTGAGTTTATCGTGTGCTAATCAGTCACATTATGACACTCTGCAGGGAAAGGGGCAAAACAGGACTAGAATAATGCAGGCAGTTCATAGAATTAGTCTGCGTGAAGCTGGGCAGCTCTAGCGCTGCGTGTCACTGTGACCTGTTTTCACTTGGTGAAGCCAAAATTAACCTTGAAACAGAAGGTCCTGCCGCGTGTTAAAAACAACAACAAACCTGGGGAGAGCCAGAAGCCTTGAAAGACGATAACTGTCTCCGTTTCCTATTTAAATCAAAAAGGGATTTGAAGGCAATTAAGATCATAACAGAATCAGCACCCTGTGGATGATACAGGCTCTGAATGCCAATCCAAAAGTGTAACTAACGTATTCATGTATGAATTTTTTTATTTTTAGCATTAGGAGTCTTGGACACACAAGGAATCAGTTTTACATCTTTGTTTCAGTTCATTTAGTGCTGAACTTGCACTTTCTAAAGCCAGAGACAGTGTAAATGGCAACGGGCATGGCTGCCTGGGACGCGTACGGAGGCCCTGCAAGGGCCAGGAGGGACGCGGCCTGAGCGGTTCAAATGGGAATGCCACCCACGCAGTGTGCTGCGTAACTTGGTGTAGGGCACGCTTACAGAGTTGTGTAGGGCGGTGGAGTAAGCGCAGGCTTGTGACAGTGGTTTCACAAGTAGACTTGAACAAAACCTATGCAAGTTGGACCTGACCTCCTTCAATTTTAATCTTGAATCTTAATGACAAGGAAATATTCTCCCGTAAGATAAATAGATATATTTATTTTTTTTAGGGTGCTTCCTGCTTTTCCTGGGTTCATAAGTAGCACAAGGGCAATCTAGCTGAAAAGCAGTAACATGCATGTTTGAACACTTGTTCACTGAAGGCAACGCATCTTACAGCAAATATTATTTGCAAGAAATTCATTGACCAGCTCTACTATTGTGGTACGTCTGATACATCTCTGCTCTAATCCAGATGCTTACATTTAATAAGCTTTTAATTATTACTTTTATTACTGTGTTTTTATCTGATAAACTGAACATTTAATGGGTTTCTTCTAGAAGTAGTTTGTACTTTTGGGGATAAAAATGTGGAAGAAGGTCTGTACTATAGCTACCTCATTCTCCTGAGAGAATCCATGCTTCACAGAAAAAGGCCATAGATTCACATAGGAGAAAAGAGAAAAACAGAGGATTAATCGATATCTAAATTTGACTTGACTCTGTTCAGCTTCTAAGCAGACAGGAACTGCTGTGAGGAGGTGAATATCCTCTCCTGGGAAAGGGACTTGGCTGCCTCTTGCGCAGCCACAGGAGAGGTCCTGGTGCCAGCTACAGAGGTCACTGCTCATTTGCCCTCTGGCTTGAAATGGAAAAAAGGAAACGTAGCCAGAGAAGAAGAAAAAAATATGCAATGGAGAGGAGGCAGTGTAAGGCCAAAGGCAAAAATGTGGGTTGTTATCAGTGTACTGGAGAGGAAATGGCTAGAAAAGAAAAGAAATCTGACAAATGGGGAAATGGACTTAAACGTCCTGGGGCAGGATCGATGGCCCTGGCAACCAGGATGTTGACAAGCCACCCTTGTACAGGAAAAGATCAGAAGGGGCACAGAGCGGGGAAAGGGAGGGAATACAAGGCCAATGGAAGTCTTGTCATTCAATGATTATCCATCCATTGTATCGCAATGCGAACAGCATTGACAGAGAGGGACTGTAATATTGTTTATGGGTCTCAATACAACATGGCATCCTTAGGCCGTTCTAGCCCTAGCAAGAGAAGCTAAGTTGAAACTAAGTTGCAAAAAGTTTGTTGTTTTTTGGAAGGAGGGAAAAAAAAAAGGAGCCTAAATGTATGTTTAGTATTTAATGAATGTCAAGAAATTGTTGTTGAGGCAGTAAGGTCGTGGAATGCTGTGTGCTCTTGGAAAGCCATTAATATAAAGTCTGGTGCCTAGTTTTGAGACTCGAGGAAAACCAGGTTCCTCTGAGGGAGCAAAGTGGATTAGAAAGAAATGAGAGAGATAATACAGAGTGGAGCAACACAGGCAGATGAATATTTGCGTGCTTGGGGGACTTGACCAAATACCATTGTCAAGTTCTGTCATATCAGATCAGTCTTTGCTACTTTTACTCTAAATGTGAAGAATAAAAGCCTAGCTTCCTGCTATTGGCTGCCCACATCCAGCCCCTGAAGCCCTCTGGGTGGGAAAGTTCTATAAGCATCAGCTTTGTGAACAAACTAAGCTTGTTAGTATGGGCTGGATATGTATTTTGGGATGAGTTGGACTGCATGTTAGCAGTGCTTATTCCTTCTATTGACTCCAAAAGGAATCCAGGTGACCAGTTTGGATGTGAGCTTCTTACATTGTAGATATCTCAAGATATGCTCATATGTCCAAAGTCCTATCCATAGCTTATTTGACTGTACTCAAATGCTCTGGCATGCAGTCAAACCACTACATGTGATTAGCAGTATCCATAGGTACCTGATAGAAATGCATGTGTATAACCAGGGGTGGCTAGGAAAAAAAAAAAAAGGGTGGACATGGGGGGTAACTTGCACACTTTTTAGGAAGCCTTCGCTGACCATTGGTAAAGTGTCTTCCCACGGCATAAAAATTACAAATGAACACCTTTTAGCTAGCATTCAGGGACTACTTTTGACAGAAATCAAACCTCTAGAGAGACTTCAGGTTTGAGTGGTGTGCTTTTGAGGGGTTTATTCTAGTTTTTGGTTTCATGTGTCGTCCCCCCCCGCCCTTTCCTGAGTGAGCAAAGACTTGTAGGCAGAGGTAATAATTTTTTTTTTTTTTTTTTTAAAACTGTGGCAGGACTGAGCAATTGAGGAAAAAGACAAGGTTTAGGGTATGCTGTTCTGAAATGAAAGCAATGAAATTGAGGGGGAACGGCTATTGTCAGACAGATTTCCTTAATAGAAATACTGTCAGCTGATTACTGGTGATAGTTTTTTCCTATTTTTTTTTTATAATCCTATTAATTCCACCAGTGTGGCTGTGCTGTGAACCAGGTCAGGGAACAGAAGTCATTTTAAAATAAGATTTATGGGGGAGTGGGAGAGGGGAAATGTTACATATTGTTATCGAGCCAGGTCAGCTCTCCAAACTGGCTTATAAAATGGCCACCCAAATAGCTGTGCAATGGTGATTGGTGGTTTCAGGAGACAGCTGGGAGGAGAAAGTGGGATGGACAGGGCAAGAGCCTCTTCACCTGATATTGCTGGCCAGAGAATGTCTCGTGAAACTCAACCTCAACTCAAATGCACTTCTTTGGAGGCAAGAACGGCTTAAAAAGTACTTGGCCCCATCTGGTGCCCAGGTGTCCTTCCTGCCCCCACTGTCCCTGGCACTGTACCAACAATAGATGTTTGTCTAGCCACATGTTAAGCGGATGCAAACTGATTGAAAAATGCCCTTTCTGTAAGAATGAAATCAACTCAGTTCTAGGCAATACAGAGAAATAGGAACTTACCTGTGCCAGAGCTCACACAGACGCATCTGTACCAGAGACAGATAAAAACTGATAAGCTGAACTCTACCTACCACATCTGTCACGCAGCCTGGAGGGTCATGCATGCACTATGAATGTACCCAACAGGGTAGAAAAGGAAGAACTACAGAACAAGTAGTAGAAACGGAGGTCTCCCATCTTAAAAAAAATCTCAAAATGGTTTAGTCAATCCTTGGTATGCAAGTATCAGAAAGGTGATCTTCAAGAGCCCTGAAGGGAAGAGATAAAATACGAGGCATTTTGAGACATGAGATGAGCAGGAACACGGTTTCTTTCCTCTCTGGTGTAGATGAAAGCTAGTGGCAATATTGACTATAGAAGTGTTACGTAGCAAGGATGGCTCAAGAACTTGCTTTCTGTAGCAATTTATCACTGCAGCAGACCTCAGAAAATGATTGCACCCTTCAGGGTGAAAAACGATGAGGCTAAACAATGTATTTTGAAATGTAATGAGTGTGCCTTTAAAAGTTGGATGTGTGTGTTAAACCAGTAATCATAATTAAAAGGGTGAGAGGGAATTTTCATCTCTGCTCCTGTGCACTGGCTTATGTTAATGATTATAAAACATTTGAAATATAATCAAATTTATGTATAAAGGCCCTTTAGCAAGGAAAAAAAAAAAGCTAAAAATCTGTGAAGGGTTGAAACTTACACAATTTTCCAAGCCTACAGCTGCAGGCTTATCTGAATATCAACTGTGATGTGTTGTTCACTTAGCGTATTTTATTGCTAGCCAACTGTTGTGTTGTGGGGAAAAAAAAAAAAAAAAAGACCTCCATAAACTTAGACCACTATCAGCCCAGCAAAGGGACAAATATCAGCCATGTGAATGAGTGGGAATGCATCTTATATGGCAAGCTGCCTTGTGATCATAAAGCCTAGATGCTCTCCATCTGCAGGGTGGAGGAAAGGAAGGCACTCTCTAACTAGGAAGCAAGTGCTTTGTGTAGCGTACTAACTTGACTGTAAAAAGATTGCTGTTTAGTGGCCCTAAGACTCCGTGATCTCAAGAAGCCAACAGACTTTTTGTCCTGCTTCAGTTTTTCTGTCTTGTTAAGAAGTCCATTGATTCTTCCTAATCACAAAAAAAGATGTTTGTTATTGGTTTGGGTTTTTTTTCCTCCCATTTCTCAAGCTGTAGTGACTCTGAAACTGAGTAAGCATGGTAGATGTTTCTACAGGGTCTCCAAACCCACAACAAGGCTCTGAGCCATCTTTATGAATACATAGCTGAAACGCAGAACCTGAAACATGTTTTGCCTTCCAGACTGCTTAGAGTTGTTTTACTTGGCCATTCCCAACTTTCTATACCTGCACAGATCCAGACTGAATTTGATCGTTACATTTTCGATCAAGATAACATAATAACATGAGTTCCAGTTGCTGTTCCTTAAATAGACTTCTACTGAACTTCAACTCTTAAAGTACTGAAGTATTGAGGCGGGAGGTAACAAGACTGCTTACTGGTACAGAGGAAGAAGCTCTGTCTGTACTTTGAGCTAACAAAAAATGAAGTGGATAAGATTAGCACAGTACTGAGCCCTAACAAAGAGGTCCTAGGGGCAGGATGAGATTACATGAACTTGTAGCAAGCTCATGTCTTTCTGCAAAATACTGTTTCCAGAGATGGGAGCAGGAACAAAATACACAAGGCTTTTTTTCTGAAATGTGGTGTGAACCTTAGAAGTAACATGCTGGCAATTTTTTAATACAGCCCTATGGCATTCTTCCATGACTTGAACAAATTGTATTTGCTAGCAGCTAAATCTAGATTTTGCTGCCTGTTAAGACTTTCCTGATTAATGGAACTAATCATGCCAAACTAAGTGTTTTCATGCAATATACTTTAAATACCCAATACTATAAACTGGGTACAAGTGTCCACAAAAAGATTCTGTGAGGATTCTCTATCAATATCTTTCCCTCAGGCATACCCTTATATTCATTCAGCATCAGCTTGAGGATAGATTAGAAAAGGCTGGATTACATCTTCTGTGGGTTTTTTGTACCCGCAGGTTTATTTTTGTTGTGTTTTTGGTGTGCTATGGGCTTTTGTGGGAGGTTTTCTGTTGTGTTGTGTTGTTGGTTTTTTTCCCCGCTGCCCTGTGGTTGACAAATGTGTGAGGTGGGATACTGAGCACTTATCTGTGTTCCACTTCTCCATTTTGCTATAGGAGAAGTCAATAGTATTTCTCCAAAGCCTATCATCTGCTCATTTTTTTGGAGTGTGTGTTTGCCTGTTACCATAAGTCAACAGATATCAGGCAAAATATGTAACACTTTCGGGAGTAAAATCCTGTAAGGATGTTCTTAAAAGTTTTCTGGATGTCCACACTTTTGTGCAGTTTCTACCAGTCCATAACTGGCATCATATTGCTTAACTCATGTTTGAGGCAGTTGGTGGGTTTTTTTTGTTTTTTGGTTTGTTTTTTTTTTTAAATCAAACAAAAAACCCCAACAAACAAGACGAACTCTCTTTGCTTTTCTGTATTCTCATTAAGGCTTTCTTTTGGGAGGGGATTGGAGGGGCGGCTGAGTTATGTGTCAGCACTTCCATTTTGGTATTCTTGGAGAAGACCTGACTGTACAGTAAACTAACATTTTGTTATGTATGTTTCAATACTTAAAATATTGCAAACAGCAAGTTAACAAGAAAGCACCCATACATGCTCCCCAGTTGATAATGAAAGGCCAAAATTATGCTCTAGTGTAATATTGCAATGGGTAATCTGAACATTATTTAGAAAGAACAGCTTTCCAAATGAAAACAGTGTTTGAATATGTCAGTTCTTTCATATAGGAAAACCTGAGATACCTATTAAGAGTTTATACTTGAATTAAAGTGAAGTAAAGTTGGGGTATGAATTGTTTTAGCTGGAAGAGGAAGCAAAATGGGGTGTGTGAATAAATTACCAATAGCATTAGAGGTAAATGGTATGCAATAAAATGTATAGATGTTTTTTCTCTGCATGTTTCTATGGGTTTGGGATTTTGAAATGTCAGCAGGCAATCTGAATGCAGGTATTACAAAATCCATGTTGTGGGGTCCCTCACCCCTGGGGAATCGTGCATATTTGAATGTCATGTCAGGAATTACAGGTAATCCTTTCAGTCATAGATTTTGAATTCCAATAATCATAAACCCTAGAAAAACTCTTGCTACTTACAACTATAATATCTTCTCATAAGGAATAAGAGCAAAGCCTGAATCTTGGACCTTCCAACCACCAGTTTCAGGTTTTGCTGTTTAAATTTGACTGGTGACAGATGATCTTTAGTTCAGCTAGAAGAGGATATTGCACACACTCTGCGACAACTTATGCAAGTCATTGCTTGAAAGCAGTAGTTCACGGGAGATCAGACTCTTGATCTCAGCCATGACTGCAAGAAAAATGTGACTTAAAGGTAAGGAATGAGATGGTCAAAGAATATTCAGAAGCAGTATCAATGAAAGGTGGAACTTGATCTAGAAAGAATTGCATAGTCAAGATCCGTATTTATGTGAAGGTTTGTGGGTTTTTCTCTTGTGTAGTAGTAAGAATGGAGCATACCCTGCTATGAATAGTCCTGTTACATCTTATAAACATCTTCAGAGACGAAAGCAATGAAGAAAAGAAAATCTGTTCTGAAAGTATAATATACTAAAAGTCCGAAAATGGCTGGAACAGGAGAGCTGTTCAGATACAATGGCCTTGTTCATGGTAGAAGCCTCATAAATAACCTTTACAGTTTTAGGGTAAAATTCTCTGTGTGGTTGACTTTGGCACCAGTTTTCTGATTTTTGGCATTCCTAATACTAGTTTAAAATATCAAATTGAATTGAAAAAAGAGTTTGCTCTTAGTTGTGGAGATTTCCACTGTATGGATCTATACTCAGTGTTCAAAGATGAGAAATAACTTCATGATTTCTGAAGAACATATTTCATTGTTGTTTCCAGTCAGGAAAGCTTGATCCCCAGTGCATTTAAAATATTTCTGTTTCAAAAAGGATATGAGTAGATGCAAATTGTGATTGCTGTGTTCTCTTCTACCTTGTGTAGAAAGATGGAGCTTTTTTTGGATGAGGATATTAAATACAGTAAGTATTTTTTCCAGCAAAGGCGTGAAAATGCTCAGAGAGAATCTGCTTTATGCTGACAAAGAATCCTTTCCATGGAAGATTCTCTCTTTTAAAAAAAAAAAAAAACACAAAACCAAACCAACCCCAAAATGACCCAACATTGCTGTGGATTCACTGAAGCTTACTTTGAACTTACAAAACAAGAGCATGTAAATCCTACAGTCTTAATGAAACATTTGAAGTATTTGCCTAACTCAAACATGTGAGCTAAGTCTTTTTGCTTCACAAGGACACTCCCTTGCTTAAAGTTAGGCACTGGATTTAAGTATTCTCGCTGGGTTGTGTCTCTAGTAAACCACGTTCCAGCTGCTGTCTCGTATTTATGAGTACATGTAACTCAGTAACATTCTTTTTCCTTTAGCAGAATACTTATGAGAGCCAAATGAACTGTTTTTAAATCCTGCTGGTTAAATAAGGCTTTAAAGTAGAATGTGATTCTTTTCAGAGATAAGGTAACATCATCTTTATCTGACCTAGCTAGACATGAACGTCAAAGCTCTATCAAGGTAAGGAATGTGATACTCAGATTATACTAAGAGAATGCTTTCAGTAAACCAAATTATTCAGTGCAGTCACTCCGTCAAATTGATACGATGTACCTCTGTTAACAAACCCACTGCACTGCATAGCATCCTACTGGTTCTCATATACTATGGCATACGCTGTTATTACTGTTAGATGATAACCAGTCAAAATCACCATCTTTTTCATTCACTGGAAAAAACCAAGTTAGTTCTATCAGCTTTGCATTGATGTTTCTATTTTGGAACACGTTTAGTTTTGGAGGTCTTTTTATACTTTCAGAAGAAACACTTTTATGTGTTCTAGAAGGTAGGGCCAAGGGAGGCTCCAACTGCTGTCTTCAACTACCTAGTGGTAAGTTATAGAGAAGGCAGATCCAGGCTCTTGCTGATGTTCACAGTGAAAGACCTAGAGGAATTAACGTCACCTCAAGAAAAATTCTGATTGTGCTCTCTTTCATTACAAATATAGCAGTCCTTACTGTCAAATGAGTCCCACCACCACTCTGCTTCCAGAAGGGTTTGTCTTCATGCTCTGTAACTATACAGAGTTTGTAGTCTAGAATTTATAAATCTGTGTTTGAACGTCCCAGTTTAACTGTCGTATGTCAGGAAGAAAAATCTAAGTCTGCTTCTTAATTTAAGCTGTGTGAATAACACCGGGGGTGGTGGGGTGTGTGAAGCATGTCTGAAGAAAACCATACAGTTAAACCCTGAATGTCCTGTGCATGACTGATTAATTTTCAAGTTATTTTCATCACCCTGAAAACTGGTCTGTTCTCTTCTGGCATGAAAACAACTCAAATTCAAAAGATAAGTAAGTTGTTACACGGTCGGTGTGGGGACTGTGGATTTGACTCTGAATATAAACAAGCTTTTTCCTCATTGCTTAATGCTTTAAAGGCCAACGTAGCTGTTCTAAATAGGAACCATGTGTACAAGGTTAAGGAGGCAGGTTCTAATCTGGCAGACTGATTTGTAGGTATGTGATGTTGTCTGCTGTGAACCAAAGTTGCACATCTGTATTGCAGGGTGAGGGTGGTTGGGTTTTGTTTTTCCTCCCTTTCTCCTTCCCCCTGAGAAAGCAGCTTGTGTTATTGCTTGCTGTACAAAATTACACATTTGGGGAACAAGAATGTTCTTTTGCTGTTCCACCTATGTGGCAATACCTGGAAAAACTTTGGTGTACTCTTTGCCTTATGCTAGCAATAGACTTCTATGAAGTTTTTTGGCATCAAGAAAATTAGGCACGTCAATTTTGGCTCAGTGCTTAGAAGATAAATTCCTGAAGTTGCATACCTAGGCTTCCCTTTGTGTTTGCCTTGATTAATAGGCTATACACAGCATAAAACAGAGCTACTAACCAGTGCAAGTAGATCTGAAATGTGCCTACAACTTGATTTCTGTAAGTGTCTTATATCTATAACTTTAAAAATTCTTCCAAACAAGAACAAAAATGGGCAAGTTGGTTACTCCCAGATTTAAGCACTGCTGCCTCTAAGGGGGGATCAGCAGAGCACTCCTTCACGTAAGGGACAAAATATGAGGAGTGTGGTTACTCCTCCTTGTATTTTAAGGACACTAAACAGAATACAATTGAATCCTAGTTGAAGTATAATCTTGAAGTATTTCTTTTCACTGGCTCTCAACTCATTTTGACTGCCAACTATGGAAGGTTGATTGATTTCCCCGCGAAGTTTATAGCCAGCTGCTTGAAAGAAAAACAGTTTTTAAAGTCTTAACAATGCTGATGGGGATTCACTCCTCAGCTCTGAGAGAAGAAAATGTCAACAGTGGCAAAAAGGGTTATCACAGAACTGCAGTTTTCCCAGGCAGAATTTCTAGTAAGATTGTGGCCTTAACTTGTAAGGTAACCAATGAGAATTACTAGTAGTGCTCTACTGCACAAATGCAGTGTTACTGTTTTATCATTCTAATTGCTACAATAAGGAAGGTTAAGGGACAGACTTCCAAAAGTTTGAGTTCACACAACTGTGTATGTAATATTATCCTGAATTTGCATGGTTACCTAATGTACAAGTAGGTTATCAGGTTATCAGTGGCCACTTAGATGTCTAACTGTACCACAGATAACCTGGAAAACCAAAAGTACAACTTGGACTCCCCAAATCACAGGGAGTTTTAGCACACATCTTGAACTTGGAGGCCTCCAATAGCCATCTTTAAATGGCTACATTTGTGTACTTGTGTGGAGGGAACCATTCTCAGGAAAATATAGTTGATTGCTTATGAAATTTACAGTTGTTTTTGACATCATAAATGGGTCAGCAGCATTCATGATATCTCTCAAGAAAATATTAGCATTTCTAGTAAAAAGAAGATAGGTTATTTACCCCAAAAATAAAACACAGAGGTTTAAAAGACCAACTAGATGGCCACACTCTAAAGGCTCATTTCTTTTTCTTAGTAAAAAGTATTGTCAGGGGCCCAATTAGATGGAAGTGATACATTAACGCTCAGAGCTATGAGTAATATGAACACTTCTTACTTTCAGCAGTTTGCTGCACTCATTCATTGTTTATATTGTGATAAGGCCTAGAGACAATGTGTGTTAGACCCATGGAAGTATGTTCCCGCCTTTAGGATTAGGAAGGAATGAGAAATAGCAGATGTCCAAGACAAATATGTGTGTCAGAATACAGAATAATATCAGAATAAGAAAAATACTGTGATATACAGCATCTTACCGTGTCAGGCTGAAACACCACAGCTCATCCCTTGCCATGTAATGGTTCCAGTTAACTATGTCCCTAATGGAAGCTATGAGATGGGGTTTGAAAGAAAACATAAGCAACTTTGCAGCATTGGCTCCAGTAAAAGTGCCATGAGAGAAGACATGAGCATGTTTCTTGGGCAAATGTAAAATTTTGTGAACACTGGTGATAAGCCTCTCTCGGGTGTCACAGCACAACTTGCCATCTCGGTCTTAAAGGACATTTAACTTTTGTTGTATTGGTCTAGACTGCCTGTAGGAATGGATGTTCACACAGGATAAGTCAAACTGGCTTTTGAAAAATGTTTTATTAATATCATTTTATACCCACTTTAAAAAGATGTCCCCTGCATACATTTTACCTTCACAGCTTAGTTCAGTACAGATATACAGAAAGAGAGAAAACAGGCCAATAGGGTCATAATTCTTCTTCACCAGTGACAGAGAAAAGCACAAAAGCATCATGAATACCTACACAGTAAAATGAAGGAAAAATTATCTCTTGGCAGTTGGAGTTTTTGTGTGTGCGGGGGGCGGAGCTTTCTTTGCTTCTTGCTGGAGTTAACGAATCTTTTCCTCTTGTAGTTATGCTAACCATCTATAAATGTTACTTTCAAAGGCCATTTTTTTCTTTTAAATTCAGGGTTTTTTCTGTTTAAATAGGCTACTGGCACAATCCTCTTTTGTCCTTTTAATATATCCACTGGTGATATTGAACTAAGGAAAAATATTCCATATCTATATTCCTAAAAAGGAGTGCCAAAAATGAAAAGCAAGCTGAAAAGAGAAATAAATCCTAGTCTCTAACGTTTCCTCTTCATCGAGACCAAGATATGTGAATTGAGTTATCGAAGTGCTGAGATAGGCATATGTTACGCATTATGTCCTGCAAATTGAAATACAGAATAGGTTTGCTTGGGATTTTTTGCTTTGTTTGAACAGTTGATGGGTATTGCTTATTCCTTTTGCAAGTCTTCAGATAAACATCTCTCCACAAGTGCGGTATTTGGTTGTTTTCTCTATTTAGGAAGATGTGACTTAATGCCGCCTTCTTTTTGCCATTACGTTGAAATTAGTATAGTACTATTGGGAAAAATAGCAAACTGAAAATTGCAGGAGTAGAACATTTATCTGTTTAATGCAGTGGTCTTTCCCTGTGGGCTGATTAAGGTAGGTGGCCTAATAGATTCCATATGACTGGACAACCTGCCTGAAACATGTCCTTAACTGTGGGGCAAAAGCAAGACTTCAGTTTAGTCTCAGCCTCTAAAAAAATTAAAAAAAAAAAAAAAAAAAAAAGAGCATGCTGATATCTTCCTACTTTTACTCATTTCTCTGGTTAGGTTTCTTTTCACGAACAGTCTTTCACTTGTGAAAGTAAATAAGAATCTTTGATAGCAGACATGATGAGAGCTACAAACTGGACTGAATCTAGGACGGCCAGAGAGAGAATAGAATCTGCTCATCAGGTTAAGGTCACCATTACAGACACTGCAATGAGATGCCTGCCTGACATCCGTGCCAGAAAAGGCACAAGACTACAGGTGCCCCACATGTCTCCTGTACACTGTGACTCATCTTCAGATGCAGATTCTAGAAAGTGGGTTGGAACCCAGTGGACTAAGGGCAACACTGGCTTTGCATCTCCAACTTTTGGGGAAAATTTCTCACTTCTTATCCGTTCTCTGTGTGATGATCTGGCCCTTCACAAGATTAATATGATCATGTTGATGTATACTTTAGATGTGCTCTGTGCACGAGTGGTACAGGACCTTCAGGGATTTAAGTGCCATTTTGCCTGAGCTCTGCATCAGACTGCTTCTGGACACATACGCAAAGCCACCTGTGTGGCATCCTAGGATCTCTCAAATCAAAGAGGACAGTGACCAGTCAGTGCAGAACAGTCCCAAGCAGGGGAATGGAGTTTGGTGTCCAGCATTTGCCAAAGTTCTGTGTTTCAGCGCTATCTATTGTACCCATGATCCTTGTTAGCAGTGATGCTTAGAAAGACTTTATCTACTGCAATTGTCTGCTGCATGCATTAAACTTTTTTTGTTGGATATCACTGGGCTCATACATATGGAAGCTCGGAACAGAATTTGTTTGCTCCCGGCAAACTCATACGGTGAAAATAACCTATGTTCTCCTTGTTTATGCCTGTGCGATGATTGCCACCCCAGTGGGGATGTCTGGAGTAAACAAAGGTTGAGTTTGGTCCTAAGAATACAGCACAAACTATTTGGGTAAATTGCTTATGTATGTTATGAATTTATTAGCTTACCCAATGGTATTAACTGACTATAATGCAGTTAGATTTTTCATGTCTAATAACTGTCAAGCGATTAAGTGGTTTTCACTAGCGTAATTGCTCAGCTTCTTACATATATGTCAGAGGACCTCAAACCACTTTGAGACAGCTTACGTGGTAGCTCAGCCTCTCATGTAAATGGCTTATTCCCTTTTCCCACCTCTCCAATATACTGTTAAATGAGAATATTTTAATGCAATTGCTCTATGTGCTTGCTTACTCTGATTCTCTCCATCAATAGCTTTAATTTTTGAAATGCTGCAATTATAAGCATTTTCTCTGTGATAAAGCTGAAGAAGTGAGCCTCAAGGAACTGAGAAAATCAGGGGTTTTTTTCTGTATAGTTGAAAGGTGCCCTATTGTTTTCTTAAAGTGAAATGTACCTATTTACATAAATAATGTTAGGGATTGAGTAAGGGAACAGTGTACAATTTTTATTGTCCATATTGTATTTCATTTTATATAACTACCATAAGGCTTTCTGTTGGTATAAACAATACATTTGCTTCAAATCATTGTTTTCAGAGTCTAAGCTGTAAATTATTTATGATTGTTATTCCTGGTAATATACATGTGGAATCATATGGGATGCTCCATCAGGAGCAAGATACCAAAATGTGACCAGATTATGCAATAGGTAAATCATAGTAATATAGGTGAATAGGTAAATGATGTAAATAGGTAAAGTGAAGACTACAGTATAAATAAGTGATGACTTTACAGTGTACTTCAGTTATATTTGTCAATATTAAACAACTGAAAGATCTGTAGTGAACAGTCAAAGGAAAGTATTGTATTAATACAAAGTACTCTTTAAAATCCTGACCATGTCATTTAATCTGTCCAAGGTATAGCTCATCCCCAGAGTATTTGAGTATGTTTCATGGAGTTTTGCATCCTGTCTGCAGACAAGCCTGAAAAAGACATGAGCTTTTTGTGACACATCCTTGAATAATCAATTCCAGAGTGGATGCACATGAGGATATGGTGCTGATCCATGCCTTTGTATTGAAGACTAGTGTTGAAACTGTAATGCAGAACAATTATTCCACTATATTATAGCTAGTCAATGAACGAGCACTTTCAGAAACACTGCAAACTGGGATAAAGTGTAAATGAATGGAAAGAAATGTGGTGTTAGAAATAATACTGTAGAAGGCGGTAATGTGTACTAGGGAATATCACATAGCTCCATCAAAGCCAGAGCCAGTTAGACCCCTCAATTACTTGCTCTGTAGAAATGTGTTGCCTCTAACATCCACAACTTGGAGCTAATAGTTCATAGTAAACGTTCCACGTGCAGTCCCATAACCTCCTGCTGACATAAATGAAAATGTTCCCTTTGAGCAAAAATGCCAAAGTATGCCCTCATTTACTGAATATTTATAGAAAGATGCTATTGAAAAATGAAATAAAGAAATTAAGAAAGAAATAAAAACATTTCTGGAGGAATTTTTTAGTTATGTGGCTTGAAATTTGGCAACAATTTGGAAAACATACCATACTGGACCTTAGAGGGGTTGCTCACAGAGGTAAAAATATTAATGTAGTGGCTGGGCTCTTAGCCCAGAAGAGAAGCACACATTACTTTTTGCTGCGCATTTGTAGAAGGGAAAGTGAAAAGGCCGAGGAAGAGCGCGTTACTAGTGTGCAAAGCACAGCTGACTGAGATTTGGGGATGTCAGTTAAGGCCAGGTTGAGCTGCACCCTCTCTGCAGCTGGGTGATTGCATTCACAGGCATTCCCTAAAATTGCCAGAGAGTCTGTTCATGTGAGCGCCAACCCACTGCTGTTACTGAAATCCTGGCAAGAATGTGGGCCTCTATTTTAGACTGTGTTTTTCTAGCAGAAGAAGTTAGCAGGGTACATTACCATCTCAGTTTACACTGGAAAGGATGACGGTTGCAATCTGCATATTGTTGCTGCTACTATTTATGCGTACATTAAAAACAGAAAAGTGAATGCCCGCTAATGCAACTGTTTACAGCTCTGCTACAGGCTATAATTAGGCCTGAAAGGGCAAACAGGAGTGACCCCTTCTAAATGTGGAGGCATAAAATGGAAAAAGTGTTACTGATCTTACCTTTTGGGTTGTTCTTGCTTTAAACAGAAACGTGTCAGGCTCCCTTTCTGTGTACACATTTCTCAGCAAGAATAGATGTATTTATTTTTTCACTAATGAGGATAAAATTTGTGTATTGAAAATTTCAGCCCAAATCTATCTAACAACTTACTAGCTGAACTTTATAGTCTATAAAGGGACCTCATGAATTAATGTTTGGCCAATTTGGGAATTCTAGATTTTTAACAAACAGGGCCCATTCTTCATACCTCCGGACAAAGGCTCCTTAGCAAAGGCACCCAGCTAAAGGCTTCTCATCAACACTGTCTTCCCCCGCCCACAAACACACCAGAGCGCGTTCATGAGAGCATTTCAAAGTGCAATCAGGAATAAAATAACACTTGTTAAAATGAACAAAAATACGTTTTGTTACATATTAGTCTGTTGGGTTTTTTCTAATGTATCTGCTCACTCTAAGGGTTGATTTACAAAATTTCTGTGGCTTACAATAGGGCTTAAAATGTCTATGTCTAGTTAGAGAGTTCTCTGAAGCAATGTATCATTCAGAGTGCTTTAGAATGGAGACATCTGTTTGTAATCTTAAGGATCAATGGCCCAATATGGCCTAGAGCTTTGAAACATTAATTTTCAACAGGTTGCTTTTTTTTTTTCATTCCTATCGGTTCTTAAGTGATAGACATTTTCTGCCACAAAGCATGTATAAATTAAAATGCATGTGTAGAAATATGCTTGTACTGTATGATGAGTGCATTAGTGTTTTTGGAAACAAGACATTCTTTCACTTGGTCAAATTTGTGAGTCTTGCCCCTTGGCATGAGCAGTTCACTTCCTGCGCTCCAATTCTCAGAGGGCATAAAGCTGATTTGGTTTTTTAATTTATTTTTTTTTAAGTAAGCCATAAAAAATTGATGCCATGTGATGTAAAGACTTTTCAGCACGTTAAATGTTACTTATGTTACTTATTTCTTTCAAGCTGAGAGAGATTTAAGTTAACATTTGTTTCAGATTTCCATCAATACCATCATTGCTGTGTAATAGCTGAAATGGTTCCATCCATCCATCCCATCATGAAGTTACTTTATTTCTTGACAAGAAGATATTAAGTACAAAGCATATTGGAGGTAGGGAGAATCAAAACTGTGTGAATTGTTTAACCTTCCACCACAGTTCAACAAAGTTTTTTTTTAAAAAAAAAACAAAACAAACAAAACAAACAAAAAAACCCCAACCCCAAAAAAACCCTTAAAAAACCTTTGGCAAACTGCCTAGATTTTGTAAGGCTACTCATGCTTTGTAAGCCCCCAAAAGATCACAGTGGTTCTGGCTCAAGACTGAAATCATATTGAGCCAAAGCTGAAGAAAACTTTTCAACCATGTTGAGTCAACAGTTCAAGAAACAGCTATCGGTCATGATGCTCTTAAATATTCTGTGTGAACTGGCTGCCACAACTCGGACAAAGATAAACAGTAATCATAAATATATTGTTTGACTTCAACTGCTTCTGGAAATCGTGGTGGTGGTCAGCAGTACGCAGACTATGGTGTCTGTTATTTCTGTCAAAACTGTGTGCTGGAAAAGGGAGCAAATTGATGAATTCACTAACTGCTCAGTGATACTCCTTAAAAATCAGCTACATAAATCATCATGAAAAAACTGAAGCAAAAGCTTCTCCGTATAATAAGTTTTCTGATTCTAACACCACAGAACACAAGTTCCTTCCTAGGAGCCTAGATGATGTCATGGCTCAAAGAAAAACACTTCATTCTGAAAAATGGTCCAGTGATTTTGAACTACTTATGAATTCAACGTGGAGAACAGTTAAGAATGCAATCAGTGGTCTTCTAATCATTTAAGTGTGTGTGTTTTAGGCTTTTTTGTGTGTTGGGTGGGGTTTTTTTGGTTTTGTTTTTTTGGGTTTTGTTGGTTGGTTGGTTGGTTTTTTTTACCCCTAACAGAGCCATTATCCTGTCTCTGAAGGGCTAGGTCACAGTCAGCACCAGAGTTTCTTAATGTAATTTCCAGAAAAGCTGAGTCAAGACACAAATAAAATCTTTAATTACAAGAAACAATATCACTTGGAGGAAAATAAAAATATTGGAAAAAGGGCTTCAGTGCCCAAAGCTTTGTGTATTTTTTTTCCCCAACTGTATTAGTTTCACTAATCTTAAGATACTATTCTTCTGCTCACTGTGATGTCTTCAGACCATCACAGCTGTAATGGTACTTGTATTTTAGCTGATTAATTTATAAACAAACAAACAAAAAAAGAATTTCATGCAATATTTAGTGCTTGAGGGCAACCAGGGGCAATGAAGACTGCTCAATAGCTAATCATCAGATGAGTGTTTTGACATTTGTGCAATTAATTTACATAGTATGCAGTAGCCTAAGTAACTGCGAGCTTATAACTGGTGGCTATTCTTCCTACCGAGGAAGAAATTTGGATCCTTACAAGAACAGGAGTTGCCAGCTCATTCCTTTTTAATGAAACCTGAAATTAGTCCACCATACTTAATATCTAGCCTTGGATTGTAGCCCACATTTAGTAGCATCCCTACCCTGGCTTTACTTTCGATACAGTAATTTTATAAATGGATTGATCGTCTGTGCACTGGAAATCTCCAACAATGTCTCTTTAATTAGAAATACACAACTTTTCCACATAAGAAGGGCTTTCTGTCTTATTAAAATCAAGAAGCATGGGGATTTGTTAACTTTTTGAACTTCAAAAGAGTTCATGTTTAGTTCACATTACAGGATAATATTTGAGATGGCTTATGTTCAACCCAGTCTTTTAGGAAGCTAGAACATTATGGACCCATTCCTTTATATATTGCACAGGGAACACAAAGTTGTAACACTGGGGCGAATAGCAATGAACAAGGAGAGAAAGGATGAGAGTATCAGCTTGGAAATGGAAGTACCAGCTTAAATGTTTTGATTACTATGCTGACTTCTTTTCAATTCTATTGTAAGCTTAGATTTCTAGACAGATTTACTGTAGCTGGGAGTAAAATTGTGAGATTTGTTCACAATTCACCAGTGTAAAGTATTTTGTTATATTGCCATGCACTTAAAAAAATTATTTGACCAGTTTAGATTCAAACAGCCAGTTGAGTGACAGGATGCCATTCAGACGTACCTGGATAAGCTCGAGTTGGCCTATGTGAACCTCATGAAGTTCAACAAAGCCAAGTGCAAGGTCCTGCACGTGGGTCAGGGCAAACCCTGTTATCGATACAGGCTGGGGGATGAAGGGATTGAGAGCAGCCCTGCCAAGAAGGACTTGGGGGTATTGGTGGATGAAAAGCTGGACAGAAGCTGGTAATGTGCGCTCACAGCCCAGAAGGCCAACCATATCCTGGGCTGCATCAAAAGAAGCGTAGTCAGCAGGTCGAGGGAGGTGATTCTGCCCCTCTGCTCTCGTGAGACCCCACTTATCCAGTTCTGGAGCCCCCAACAGAAGTAGGACATGGACCTGTTGGAGCGGGTCCAGAGGAGGGCCTTCTCCTGTGAGGACAGGCTGAGAGAGTTGGAGTTGTTCAGCCTGGAGAAGAGAAGGCTCCGGGGAGACGTTATTGCAGCCTTTCAATATTTGAAGGGGGCTTATAAGAAAGATGGGGACAACTTCTTAACAGGCCCTGTTGTGATAGGACAAGGGGTAATAGTTTTAAACTGAAAGAGGGTGCATTTAGACTAGATAGAAGGAAGAATTTTTTCACAATGAGGGTGGTGAAACACTGGAACAGGTTGCCCAGCGAGGTAGTAGATGCGCCATCCCTGGAAACATTCAAGGTCAGGTTGCATGGGGCTCTGAGCCACCTGATCTAGTTGAAGATGTCCTTGCTCATTGCAGGGGATCACAGAATCACAGGGGTTGGAAGGGACCTCAGGAGATCATCTAGTCCAACCCCCCTGCCAGAGCAGGGACACCTAGAGCAGGTTGCACAGGATGGTGTCCAGACAGGTTTTGAATGTCTCCAGAGTCGGAGGCTCCACCACCTCTCTGGGCAGCCTGTTCCAGTGCCCTGCCACCCTCAAAGAAGTTCCTCCTCATGTTTAGATGGAACTTCCTGTGTTCAAGTTTGTGTCCATTACCTCCTGTTCTATCACTGGGCACCACTGCAAAAAGAGTAGTCCCATCCTCCCAGCACCCTCTCTTTAAGTATTTATAAGCATTGAGGAGCTCCCCTCTGAGTCTTCGCTTCTCCTGACTCAAAAGACCCAAGTCCTTCAGCCTTTCCTTGTAAGAAAGATGTTCCAGTCCCCTAATCATCTTTGCAGCCTTCTGCTGTGCCCTCTCTAGCAGTTCCCTGTCCTTCTTGAACTGGGGAGCCCAGAACTGGACACAGTACCGCAGATGCGGCCTCACCAGGGCAGAGTAAAGGGGGAGGATGACCTCCCTCAACCTGCTTGCCACATCCTTCTTGATGCACCCCAGGATGCCATTGGCCTTCATGGCCACAAGGATATATTGCTGGCTTGTGGTCATCCTGTTGTCCACCAGGACTCCCAGGTCCCTCTCTGCAGAGCTGCTTTCCAGCAGGTCAGCCCCTAACGTGTACTGGTGCATGGGGCTATTCCTCCCCTGGTGCAGTACCCTACACTTGCCCTTGTTGAACTTCATGAAGTTTCTCTCTGCCCAACTCTCCAGCCTGTCCGGGTCACGCTGAATGGCAGCACAGCCTTCTGGTGTGTCAGCCACCCCTCCCAGTTTTGTGTCATCAGCAAACTTGCTGATGATGTTGGACTGCATGACCTTTAAAGGTCCCTTCCAACCCAAACCATTCTGTGATATTTGAGGCAAATAGTATGAATGTTAAAGGGGATGTCCAATCAGTTACATTGGAGTGAAGACAGAAAACATTAATTAAAAGAACATTAAGAAGCTTACAAAACATTGAGTTTTATTCATCACATGGGAAGTATGCTGACAATAGATATAACGAAGTGAGGTATTTGATGGTGTAACATCTACATATCTTGGTACCAGAAGTATTTGGTCTTTAGAGTCACTCAGCCAAATGCTCCTGAATCCTGCTGCTCTAGTATTGTGACGCATACCTTGTCATGTGCTGTACTTATGATCCATGTCATGGGACAGATGGTTGTTGTTAGCAAAAGTTTCACACATGAGTTTCACCATCCATTTTCTGGCCCTCTCCAATTTAACAACAATTTTATATTTTGCCCATAGGCTAGAAAGCTAAGTTTGTGTCAGTGTTTTCCATTTTAGCTGTCATAGTCCAAAATGAACATTTTATTTTAAAAAGAACCTGGAAAAATTAATGCAAAAAGGAAAATCTAATTTATTTTAATGTTTTTACAAATAACTCTAATAAACAAACAGTTGATTTTACTGTGCAATAAGTATAACGTAGTGTTCAATTTCATAGCAAATAGCTGAGGGTGAACTTGACAAAGTGCATTGTTTTTATATTAATTATTATGGTGGTCATGTCAACATCAAAGTTTTTTGCTAGGTTTTAACTTTGTGGACTGCAGTCCAAGTTTGTTTTCCTGGATAAACTCCACATCTCTTGTGATTGCAGGAAATAATTCTGACACCCAATGGCATTATAGGAAAATAATAAGTGTATGAAAACTGGTCATACATTAAATACGTTGTCAGAGATGCGCTGGATCAGTCACTTTTACGTAGTGTTCGCAATTAGGTAAAATACTTTGTAAACAAATACTGGAGTGTCTTAACTTCATGTGTAAGTAGTGACAAAACTGAAATTTAGAGCGTGCAACCTTTTCTGTCTGGTATAGATTAAAACTACTGATATATGTGCTCAGAAGACACATACTGTTTACAATGATATATCAGTAAGTTTTGATCACTAGTGATTTAACATATGTACATAGTTAAAGTTCAGGGCAGGTAAGGTAATTAATTTGTGGATGTTAATGTAACTGATGCACTCCAGAAGGCCTTTTAAACTCACTCTGTTCTCATTCCCATAACAACCTCTGACACTTTTTGAGATTTTCTGCTTTTGGGCTAAAGCTTCTCAGGTTTCATTTGAACTCTGTTTTGATTTTTGGATGGAGAAAATGGAGCAAAGGGAATGTAAATGGCTTAGCATGTTTATGTTCCTCCCACACACCCCCTCTTTTTAATGCAAGTGTAGGAGGAATGAAGAAAAAGCTATAATTTCCTTTACTTACTACAGCTTTCATTTCCTTTCCCAATGTGGAGGCAGAGACTGCAAGAAATAAAAAATACTCTGCATCGTTTGTTGGGATTTTATGTTAAAGTTTTAGGGTTTGGGGTTTTTTTCCCAGAAAACAAATTATGAAATATTGCCTTTGTAGGAAATGCACGCCTAAATAAATTCTTCCTTAGTCACCAAAATCTCATGCAAGAATGTGTGTGTAACACTAGCAACATGCTTAAACAATTTGCTGAAAGCTTGTTGAATTGCAGGTTATATGAATTTTGATACAAACCTCACTGTGTTTGGTCAGGCAGGCAGCCAATTTCATTTTCTTAGGACCCTTCATTCACCTAAAGATATAGTAAAAAATAAACGGAGTATTTACTGAAAAATAGGCTAGGAGTAGACCTCATGAGAACGCAGTCAAGGCAGGCTGCGCTGTACTTCCATCATTCCTGGCAACACTTCTCTCATCTGTTCTTGAAGACTTCTGATGTCAGAAATGCTACGACTTTTTAGGTAATCTGTTCCAGAGCTTCACTAGCCATACCATTAAAAAGGAGGTGGGTTTTTTGTATGCCTGTGTAATTCCACTATTTCTTTTCTGTGTGCCATGGGCACAATGAACAAATTAATCTTCTTCCTCGTCACAGCAGCTTGTCTGTTGTTAAAGATTGTTATCTTGCCTTTGCTAAAACCCACATTCAATATTCAAAAGTTTTTCCAGATGGTATTTTCAGCAGTTTCCAGAGTTCTACCATTTCCTCTTAACTTCTCTCTTTGGTCCTTCAGGAAGGATGATGGCCTTCTTCCAAACAAGGAAATGCAGGAAATGGATCAAAAAGTACTTACAGTAAGAGAACAGGGCAATCTAAGAAGACACCTGGCATCCAAACAGTTAGGTATGCCAGCCAGCCAGCTGGCAGCCAGGTACGCCAGGGAATGAATTCCAGGTCATAACCCCAGGATTAGATGCCAGCTGACCACTGAAGAGGCCTAAGAGAGCAAAAATAAGATCTAGATAACCAATATCAGGTAAAGAATTGAACGGTACACAAAATCCTGTAAGATTACAGCAATTGCAGCTATTTATTTTAGAAAAAAAATAAACTATATAATAGAAAAATTAGGCTGAGCATGTTTTTTTCTGTGTAGTAAAAGGGACTCAAAACATGTGAACTAATGCTGAGCCCTGAAATTTTTGGCAAAACTCCATTAGCAGGTAAAAGCATATGCACGCAAGCGTGCTGTAGCTAAAATGGCCACCTTCGGTTGACTTTGTATGAATTTTTAGCACATATTTTTAAATTCTTCAAGATAGTAAGCCTTCTTTTACTGATTTGGCATGATACTGAAGCACATGTATAATTTCAACCTTATGGCTAGTCCAGCTGAAGTCAGTAGAACTATTTATGGTCTGGTTACTGTTTAAAAAAAAAGAAAAACCTAGCAGGTTTCTCTCAGGAAGAAAAAATAATAAAAAAGCCATTAAATCCTCACAGTAAAGAATTACTTCCTAACAGCTAATCTAAATCTACCTTCTTTCAGTTTAAAACCGTTACCCCTCGGTCTTATCACTACACTCCCTGATAAAGAGTCCTTCCCCGTCTTTCCCTTTAGGCCCCCTTTAGGTACTGGAAGGCCGCTATGAGGTCTCCCTGGAGCCTTCTCTTCTCCAGGCTGAACAACCCCAACTTTCTCAGCCTGTCCTCATAGCCAAGGTGCTCTAATCCTCTGATCATCTTTGTGGCCCTCTTCTGGACTCGCTCCAACAGGTTCATGTCCTTCTTCTGCTGGGGGCTCCAGAGCTGGACACAGTATTCCAGGTGGGGTCTCACGAGAATGGAGTAGAGGGGCAGAATCACCTCCCTCAACCTGCTGGGCTATACTTCTTTTGATGCAGCCCAGGATACAGTTGGATATTTCATACAAGTCAGACATTTAGGAGCTATGACTGTTGGCTGAACTTAAAGAGTGTGTGAGATTTCTCCTCAGAAGCAGTAACTTCATGCATCATAAGCCCCATGACTTCCTTAGCTTTGATAAGCTCCAGGAGAACTTAGCACAAATGTGTATAATAAGCAGTAGAAATTTTTGTAAGAATAAAGTGATAAACATTACTGTGTTTGGTACTAGTTCAGCCACTATTAGAACACTGTGTTATGCCCTGGAAGCCAAACTTCAAGAAGGATTTCCATAAACTGGAAATGGCTTGGGGAGAAAACACTAGTGTAACTTGAAGGATTCTTGTAGCTTGAAAGGTTGGGAGGTAAGTAGTCACATTTGCCCCTATTTTTGTGTGGAACAGGACTAGATAATCACATGTATGTGATTTATCTCTCCTGTTAAGTTTTTTTCTCACTGGTTTACTGGATTTTGTCCAACAGGGTGGTTTGATCCTTTGTTTTTAAGGGATCTAGTCAGAGCCTATCATTCAAAGATAGTTCCTCCTTTTGTAAATTAATTCCAATTGTGGAACAGCCCCAAGCTTATCTTTTAACACCAGTCCTTCAGTCGTCACTTGATCTTGGCTGTTTTGTCCTGCCTTCATGCTCCTTTCAGAGAATTGAAAAATATCCACAGAAAACTGTCTTAGCCTTCCCTCACTTGCACACATTCTTCATCTGATGTTGTCACTGTATTTTCCATTAACCCCCCCAAAGGTTTTTGCCTTAGAGTGGTTAGAGATTTTTGCTTCAGTTCATCATTGTTTTTATTATTAGAAACTTTCTTTTCAATTTCCAACTTTGCATCTTTTTTTGGATAACTTGTGTCTGTCTGTTCTTGTGCCACCATCTTCCTTTAGCACATGCAGTTCTTCTCTGTTCCTAGAACTAGAATTTATGTTCTGTCATTCAGGTTCCATTTTATTAGGATAAACAAATTATTTTAATATCCTTTATTATGCTCACCTTGGTAGTGTGGATGAAATGGGATTATTAGGTCAGTGATCAAAGACTTACTTGTGCAGAAACACTCCACACTCCATTGCCACATATAACACCACTATTTCTAAAACAAAGAACCAAATGTATCTTGGGGTATTCCACACTTCAAAATCCAGTGTGTTCATTGACAATATGACTGGCAAGCAGCATGTTACTAGGGGAAGAAAAATCCTTGAATATAGTAAATCAGTACAACACACTTGGTTCCCACAGAGCTATATTGATTCATGCTCTCTGAGAATTTATTGGAGAGGGATTAAGCATCAGTTTAAAAAAAAAAAAATTTGCCTTCAAAAAGGGCATTTTTTAAGTAAAAGGTAAATTGTTGCAGCTGCTAAGAAGTTCCTCCTAATTGTGGGAGGAATAGTGAAAGAAGTGATATTTTTAATTAGACCACCTTTTCTTTCTCCTTAGATTCTCATGCTTATTGGGGGGGAAATTAATGTTTTCATTTCCAGGAATTCTTATCTCAGACTTCTCTCATATATTTGGAACTGTTCTTAGACCACCAGAAGTCAGAATCAATAGCCCAATTCAAGTCTTTCAATGTTTAGGTAAAATTGTTTTTTGAAAGTATATTACCTGGGACCCTAACTGATCAGTCACCTGGAAGAAGGAACTGTTTCCATAATAGAATGCTAGAAAAAACTGTGAAGTAAAAAATTAATTCTTGTAGTAGACAACATTAAACCTGCCTCACTTCAATAAGAAGTCAGTCCAGCTGGAGAAGGAATTCTTACTGTGAATTTAATTCCATGGGCCATGCATTAAGTCACTGTTGACCATTGCTTCTTCATACACGAGCCCTTTCTTGGTAATGTCCGTGTTCACTGGCACTGCGTCCGTTCCCGTGTGTATGTTTTAAAACTTGCAAACTTAATGTGTATCTGTGAAAGTGTGGGATCTTTTTACATGAGGGTGTAAATCCTAGGATAAACTGTGACGTTGAAGAAGTATTATTGACTGCAAAGGAAAACATAGCTGGCTAAAATTAAACTATTTCTGTAATTTAAAGAAAAATAAGTCTTATGCCCTCCTTTTCCTCTTTACGGAGATGTATATACAGCCTCATAAAGCACGTGAGACAAAGTTGCAGTTCAATCAGAAGTCTTCACTGCAATCTGTAGGAACTATACTGGTTTACTCTAAATAAAAATAAAAATGTTTGTGTAACCTCAAAAATATCAAGAACATCAACTCATGACTTGTCTGTTTTTACTGGAGATTCCTCCGGATGACTGGAAAAAGTTGTTCTGAGTTAAAAAAAGAATAACATGGAATGAAAGCCAAACGAATGCCAGAGGACAGTTTAAAACTCTTGAGGACAGAGGTTTAGTGTGTTCTCTGGGTCAGTTTGGGGAAAAATATGCTGCTGTGATCCCCTCAGAAATTCTGTTGACAGTGACAGTTACCTGGGTTTTTTCTGGATAAAGAGAAAAACATCATATCAGTTAACAGTAATAGTGGTATTTAAAATTTGTCTATTTAGTCATGATGGTTAACCTGTGGGCAATCAGAAATTTAAAAAGAAAAAAATAAGAAAGAAAGAAAAAAATTCCTTGAAAGCTGGGTCTCATTAAACCAGACAAAAGAAAATCAAGGCGTTCTTAAAAGCTTTTTACCTGGACAGATGAAGCCCTGTGAGAACTTTCAAAATCATTCCCTTTAAGGTTGCCGTCTTAGGCTCTGCTCTAATATGGGTTGGACTGTGGAAGTAAGAGGTGTGAGTGAGGAATAGGACTTGAACAGAGAGCACCTTGGGGGTATCCCACAAATATTTTAATCATGTGCTGAAATTGGGAATTTTCAGCCTCCAGGGTAGCACAGATTTAGGAAAGTGCAGTGTGCTGCCTTCTAGGACAACAAGCATTGTAATGTCCCCATATGCAGCTCAACATCATACCCTATACCTTTCTTTTAGTGAGTGTCAGGTGTTTCTGGATTCCACTGAATTTTCTATGAATGCTGTGAAGGTGGTAAATCATCAAATAAGTGATGGCAGACTAACTTAAGCATTACAGAACTAGGAAGAAGTCAGTAAGATATTTGTGTGAAAAAAGAGATGAAACAGTTCTTGTTACAGTTGGCAGTACACACAGGGCAGAGGGAAGGGTCTGTAGGTGGAGGTTTCTGGTTTCTTAGCAGCTCAGGGGACAATTGGCTTGAGTTCCTCAAGAGGCACCCTGTAGAGTGCCAAAAATATATTTGGCTAAAGTTAAAGCAGCTGCAGAGCACTGTTGGATTGTCATGGGTTTTACAGAGGCTGGGAAATGAGACTTAGAACCAACAAAGATGAGGCCCTTCAGAAGGGCTTTTCTCCTCCCAACAAATGTGCTGAGGAGCCGCAGCTGTTGGGAGTGAGGGAATCTGCTAGAGCTGAGACATTCAATCCATGAGCTGAGACGTTCAATCCATGAGCTGAGTGCAGAGCCGATAAAGTGATTCTGTCTGGCCTGTGGTGTCGGTGTAGATTATAGAAGTGTTTAATAAGCAAATGGGGAAAACTGGCTCCCCGTACCGGGCTCTGCCTGTGGAAGCAGCATGTGGTGCTCGGCAGGGCTGTCCTGAGGTAATTCTTTAATGTTCGGTAACTATCTGGTATGTGGCCTGCAAATTACTCTCTTCTCCACAGGGGAAGGAGGTGCCTAGAAAGCAGCACCTGGACTAAAATTGGACTGTAAAGATTCATCACGTCAGTATTTAAAAATCAAGAAAGAATAAAGCCTTGTTGACAGGGAAATGCTGGCTCTAATACCTGGAGAGCCATTTGTGCATTACTGTTAACACCAGAAAGCACAGGTTAAAAGACAGGCCACAATTTAATTACCAAAACAATGTGTATAGAGATATTTGTGTATACCCATAGTCAGGAGTGCCAAGGCTCCAGCATGCTGGCTTGGGGAGAGAAGGAAGAATCCCCAGTATCATCACTGGCTTCTGGCCCATGTCCCCTAGCAGGCCTAAAGTCCCTAACTCCTAGGTAGCTGCAGAGTACTGATCCTCCAGGATAGCATCAGCTACTCTGAATCCTAACACTGTGTCCTGAATAGTCTGTCTTTCTAAAACTTTTCCTGACGTTAGTCTTTCTCTGCCTGTTTGAAACTACTTTCTTACTAACAGTTCTTGGAAGGCACAGGCAGAAGTAATGCAGGGGAGAGCTAAATGTTTTTTGCCTGAACTTCTGGCAATGTGGACGTGCATCTACTGCAATCGCACTGTCTAGACCAAACCCACATCTGATCAAAACCCACAGTGGAAACAGAGGTGCAGCCCGTATTCCAAAGTAATGGGTATCAAATAGATCTGGGGGAAGGAAACATTGCGGGCAAGAGCTTTCTCATTACTGACACAAATTTGACAGCTTACACAACAGTGCAAGAAGATAGCAGGACCCAAACACACACCAAATAACCCTGGTGAAATAGAAGATGCAGCTAATCCCCAATGACAAAATGTAGCATTTAATGATCTACTTAAGCTGCAAGTTTTCCTTCTTAGCCTGAAAAATCCTGAATCTCCTGTAGGATGGTGCTGTATAACCTAAATATCTTGGTTGCAAAAGCCATCAGTACTGTCTTTAGGGCTGCCTACATTGACAACCAGAAGTTCTTTTAGTTTTCCTTAGAGAAATGGCTCTTTGATGAACATGTCATCTCCAAACTGAGGCAAAGCACTTTCCAGACTATTGTTGACTCCTGCAGTATGAACTGCCTGCTTAAATATCTTCTACTGTAGACAAGGAAATACAGACTTTGCATTAGACTAAAAGACCCAAGGAGACTTGTCAACTTATTGATTTTACAATATAGGCTGTAGTTACCACATTTGTTCTTTAATTTGGCACTCCAGATACCAACCACTACCAAGAAGAGAAATAACTGTGAGAAGCTGATATTTATAGTGATACTCTGCTCTGTCGAAGCAACAGCCTCCTTTATCATGAGACACTGACCTCCGCAAAAGCAGTTCACTCATTGCTGCTGTCACAAATCACAGCCTCCTCTGAATACACAGCTCCAATTGCTACAGACGAACCGTACTGAGATGAATCAGGAGGGAACGCCATACATGAAGGAACAACCTTCTTTGTCCACGTTGTCACTGTGACATGGGGATGCCCTTCGGAAAGCCCAGTAAGAGTTTTCTGCTGACACTAACACTGCAAAGTAGCTTTCCCCACTGGGTGACACTGGAATACCCAGAAGCATTCGCAACTGTGGGAATGCTGTGGATTTCCCTTGACTCACTTAAACTCTAGGGAAAAGCACCTTGAAAGTGATTAATTTGTGTAATCTGAGAATATAGTTTTAAAAGGGTAAGATGGCTCATAGCTGTGTATTCTTACTCACTCTCACCTGTGCTTAGCACAGAGTGTCTGGTCTGTACACTAAAATGTATAAATAGACTCCTGTTATTGCAAAGCGTGGCAAACACTCTAGTCATATCAGTACTGGTGTGGCTTACTCCTTAGCATGCTAGCTCAACTTGTTTTTAGTATTAAACAGACATTGTCCTTAACTGTTTCATTAGCGGTGTGGCACAGCTCTCCTCTAAGGGACCATCTACACATTTTCATAGAAGTTTTATAGCCTTAATTCAGAGCTGGTGATAAATAAAGCTGTTCCCAAACTTAGAAATACCAAGAGCCAAGAATCACAGTTTATCAAATCTCCAAAATAAATAAGGCATGTGTCAAACTTGCCTATCCTTTGGCAAGGGGATGCCATGAACACTGGTGTCTGATTATTGATAAGAGAATGTGGACGTTGTGAAGTGTTGACTGATACAGCACTCAAGGGAATGAAAAAGAGAAAGTTGTGGAAGATGCAAAAATGTGTCAGCTGATATCCCAGTAGGATTTTTTTTTTTTTCTGGTTCTGTGAAGATATCCTTCTGATGGATTGCAGGGAAGAATGACTCTCAAATTTCCAGCGAAATCAGTTTTAGGAGTTTTAGTCTAGTAGTTTTGTGGAGTTGCTGTCTGGTGATGGACAGTTTTGTAAGCAAAGCTTCTTTTAAAGTGTGTGCCAGGTCTAGTTCTCTTGGCTTTTATTTTTCTGGTTATAGATGTTTTTTGCCTCCAAAAAAGTTATCTTAATTAGAACATCTAAGAGCTGATGTAACAGAATTGATAGATACTGTGGCTTTGGCTTGTTCTTTACTCTGTTACTTACCAATAAATGAGGGCAGTCGCATTCAAATGGGAGACTTTTTCCTTGGGTATTTTGTTTTGTTTTGAGTACCTTTGCCTACATCTCAAGGCTTCTCTTTTCTTTATACTACTTCCTCCCTAAGAATTATACTTCTTGTTCTCATAGATGTGTCAGCTACTCATTCTGTTGCTAGTAAACCAGCCAGGATCATTTCCAGTAACAGAGGCCATGTGTCATGATGCACTAGCACTGGTATCCCACAATTATAAATAGATTCTTGCATGGACTTCAGAAGGGTAAGTAGACATTCAAGACTACTGCAGTCATATAGGAGAAGAATAACAACTCTAAAAACTAATGCCAGGACCCGGTGTTCGGTTATTGAAGGCTGTTTTTTCTCTCAAAGGGCTTGGCTTGTGTAACTCTGACATTTTAAAATTTTTTTTAGTTTTATTTTATTTGTTTTCCTCTGACACATGGATGAACTGCTGCTACCCAGCATGTGCTGTGGGGTTATTATTAGTTTTTAGGAGGAAAAGGAAAGGTTTCACTGTTACGGTTATTTCTGGTTTTCATATTGCTGTGTTCTTTTCACAGCTTCTGTCCCCACATATGCACAGCTCTGTGATGTGTGTATAAGAAGCCTCCCTGTATTCTGTGTATAAGAAATCTGCTAGTTGAGTCGAGTAAGAATCTTTCACCCAGAGGGACTCAGCAAGTATTTGAAAAAATTTTGTGTGGGCCTCCTTGAGCGCAAGAGTTTTTGGCAGTGTATAAAGAACACATGTACTACTTTTAAGAAAAGCAGTTGTATAACCTGCTTTAGGTGAACCTGCTGTGGCAGGGGCCTTGGACTAGATGATCTCCAGTGGTCCCTTCCAAGCACTGTGATTCTGTGATTCTATAATCAGAAAATGGTAGTACTTGCTGTGATGTAGATGCTAAGCCTGGCCAAAGGGAATTAGTTGTGGATAGGCCTTACAATATGTTTTGTATTGGATTTTTTTTTTTTTTTAATTTCCCCCAAATACATTTTACACAGTTTTCTGAAACTCTTCCTTCTCCCTCCCTGCCATCATACCGGATAGAGCAAGCCAGGTGGGTGTCTGTAAAAATCTCACAGTTTTTTGACTTGGGGATTTAACAGACAACTTTTGGTGAATCTTGATGTGGTACTTTAAACTGTCTCCTTAACCTGCAGCTCTCTGTGCTGCATCTCCGCTGGAGGTTTCTGCCTCCGAAGCGCTTGAGTCTCAGCCGTTTTAACGTGAAGCCCAGCATTTTAGCTTTAAAGCCTGATGAAACAGTGTGTATCACCTTCTCATAGATCAGATTTGGGAGGAACAGGTTTGGACAGATGCAAACCAGGGCTAGTAGGATAGGGCTTAAACCACCATAGCCATATTTGCCTTTTACTAAAGCCTGTGACAGTATAAGCCTCCTAAACTTTATTCCGGTACAAAATAAAAAAGAAGCAGAAGCCTCGCTGGCTGTATGGATGACAAATAAACACAGGGCTCGTGTGCTCACAAAAGAAAAGTTTGGTTTCAGTTAAAGAACATGGCTGTGTCACACTTCCCAAGGACTTGATCTCATGTACTAATGGATGCATTGCACTGAATGAATCATCAAAAGGTTTTTGGCACATACATACTATTTCTTATTTTTCAAAGGGAGTTCAAGTAGGACTCCATTTCAGGGAAACATTGTTTCGTTTTAGAAATTTTGGGTTGACTTGTATGAGTGTAATAAAACATCCGGGCTGCAGAATAGAGCATAATTAATTTGATCTCCCTGCGTAGCTTGTGTAAGTTTTGGAGGGCTCGAGCACGCAGGGGCGGTCCTGTGTGCTTGCTCAGCACTCCCACTGGTAAGGCTCTGGTCTCCACTGGTTGTTACTCGCCAGGTTTTAACCATTTGGCTCTGGCGCTTTCATGACGTGTTTCCCCAGCAAGCGTCAGTACTAGGCTGAATGAAGCTTTCCAGAAACAGCAAAAATGACTCAGCTTTCCAAGATAGGAAGGGGGGAAATTTATTTTGCCTATGTGCCCAGAAAACACCCCATAGCCTCTTTAGCCGTTAGTTTAGTTCTTGATCTAAGGGAAAAAAATTGACACAATTGACACAGGAGTTGTTGTGGTGTCAAGGATTTCCCTTATTTTTTCTGATTTGGGGGGGAAGTATGGTGGCTGGAGACTTCTTGGAGTTCGTCATATTGACTCGGCATCTCTGGCCAAAACAGAGGATGCTTTGAAACCCAACGTCTCTGTGCCCGTCCCCACCTCCCCTCAAGTACGCGGCGCCACTCATTTACCTAAAATGCCTTTCAGTGGCAGCAAGCGCGAACGAGACGGCGGGACGGGAGCTCTCTCTGGGGCAGAGGGACTGCTTCCCCCTCCGGCCGGCGGGGCCGGGCGCCGGCAGCAGGCGCGGCCTTCCCTTCCCGCCGTGCGGCCGCGGCCCTCCCCCGCTAGATGTCGCCGTTGCTCCGCGCCGCCTCCGCCCGGCCGGCGGCCGCCGGCAGGCGGAGGAGGTGGGAGCTCCCGACGCCGGGGCGACCCCCGTCCTCCTCGGGGGCCAGCCGGAAGCCTGTGGATTGCCAGGAATGGCGTAGAAGCATTCGCGTACTGAATTTCCAGGGAACGGGGTCTCTCAAAGCGCACCCAAGGAGCCGAGGTCACACGCAGGCCGCTGGCGGGTCTGACAAAAATACCCTCCCCAGCGGGGTCCCCCCGGCCCTTGCAGGGTGCCATGGGGTGGGAGGTTTCCCCAGAAGCGCGGTTGCGGTTGGTTTTATCTGGAGCTGTGAAGGTTTGGAGGAAGCGCTCCTGCCCCATGGGTAAAACCCTGGAAATCCGTGCCCTCCGCTGAGTTGGCTGTGCCCGCAGACCACTGATGGAAATCATGAACTTTCGTGATTCTGTACTTACTGGAATGAAGTATGAGGATTTCAGTGCCATAAAATTAGTAACGATTGTTTAGTTAGGTTAATCCTGCATTTCTTGTTAGTCCAGCCCAAATCTTTGACAGAACTTTGTGCTGCCACTGCCTCTAAAGTAACACATCTTGTTACAGCTCTCAAACTGGTACAAAATTCAACTTTTTAAGGGTTTGTTTCTTCCCTATAAATTCTTGAGAAGTACCTAGATGGGTTTATCTATAGCATATTGTATTCAAAAATCTGGATTGACAAAGCACTATTAAGGCTGCAAAATCAAGCACACGTGCTAAATTTAACGCTGCCTGTGCATCCAGTGTTTTCTCCTTTCTGCAGAAGTGGAAATACTTATGTTTATGTATACAAACACACACCGCTTATTTTTGCTGTGTCAGCGTGTTCTTTCATCTTCAGTTGGGATGGTCTTTACTTCATCAGCATTCAATGCTTTGCTTTATCTTCATTGAAAAAGATGAGATACGATACTCATATTCTGTGATGATGACTGAATTAGTAATTTCTTTGTGGACACTTTTGTAATACTTTACAATATCCATATAAAATCAAGCAGTGTTACTGGGCAACCTGGACAGCGTTGTGACATGAAGTTTGAAATTGCCAAACTGCTATTAATTTTGGTGGTCATGGTGAGTTGTCTTGAAAATGCTTTTCAAAGCACTCTGTACTTTTATACCGTATTAGGTATTCAGAAAACCATTATAATACATTAAACTTTGGCTGAAACTGTGAGTACTCGGCAAACTTGGCCAGATGTTTCACAAGGGACATGTAAGAACCGAGAGAATTAGTGATCATCGCGTTAGTTAAGTTAAGGTTTCCGTTCGGACTCCTGCCTTGTGTTACGTACCGAGGCAGCCATAGGATTTCATTCTTCACGTAGCATTCAACTGTCTTCACCCTAAGACTATACTTTTTTTCTCCCTACAGTGATCTCCTTAATTTGCCACCCATCTTCTGCATTATTTAAAAAACAAACAACAACAACAACAGAAAAAGACATTAGACAAAATCGTAAGGACAACAGCAGTCTCGGCTATGCAGCTGTGATCACTGTAGAGCAATGTACATCGTACAAAGGAGTACGCACAGAAGAGAGCACGTTAAGAAGGAACAGGCATTTGTGATTTTGATACTGCTTATCTTACGAATCTCTTTACTTGCAAGCATAATATTCTTTTTAGTATTTTGTGTAATTCCCTAGGTTTTCAGAAAAGCAAACTGAAAACACCAAACTAGATTTTGTGGAATCATAACAACACCCACAGGGGTCATCAGCAAGACGGCAATCTTTGGATACATCTGACAACCATCTGCTACTTGAGCTGACTGTGTCGTTGACGGCAATAGCAGAGAGTTAGCTTTTATACTGACTGTCAGTAGAGAGGAAGAAAGGGTGTGCATCCTGTGGATTCCCTAACCTCTTGCTGGGAGTCGAGAAATTTTCCCATACCACCCAAGTCCCTGGGAAGGAACTCTTGGCCGATTGACCGGCTCCTCAAAGACTAAACCTTTTTGTCCTTGTCTGACTACTCCTCGTTTCCCTGCTTCAGACTTCCATCTCATCCTCCTCCCTGCCACAAAATTGGGAATTTTGTCCCAATATTCTTCATCCTTGAATCCTTCATCTTGTTTCTCTTTATTGTTCACAGCTACACCTCAGTGCTCTCTTCAGTTTCCTGGCTCACTCCTGGTTCAGTTCTCCCTGGTTTGCTGTCTTCTGAGCCCAGTACTCTCCAGGGTTAGATTAGATGAGCTGATATCACTTCAAAACCTGCAAGTTTCCTGTTAACTCCTGATTAGTCCTGATGTCAGGCTTTTACCCTGGGTAGTACCATGCTGCCCCTCTGCTCGCAGTTTTAATTTCCTCCACTTCCAGCACCAGTTTCCCTCACCCCATCCTGCGTAACAGGATCCATGCTAAGTCTTGGAGCCCATGACCATAGGGTATTTTCCTGAACATAACCTCCCTGCAGGCTGAGTTACTGTCCTGCCTGTATTTAAGTTAGGTAGGTTTTACGATCAGATCTGATGAACTTCACCTCCTTTCTCCAGTGTACTCTTTCCTGAAAGAAGTTCTCGGAGAAGAACCCTACGTAGCTGTTGAATGAGAAGAGAGCGCAATCGAGGACTGTCTTACATTCTCGTTCAAATTTTATAGTTAAATCAGCTTGGTTGTATTGTAAAGAGACAGAAAGCAGACAGCGTGTCTTCCAGCTTGTTCGCTTCAGTGCTGGATGTCGCAGAATTGCGGGGTTTAAGTCCAGAGGGGATAATCAAATCATCTTGTTTGAACTCTTACATGCTGTGAGCTCTTATATTTCACTCCCTTAATATATATTGGATCTGATAAATTGAATTTCGACACTGAGATGATCATAGTTCCTTAAACAAGGATTGGAAAGCCTGAGGAAAAACACACATGCACACAGACTTGAATGAGAAACAATGTGAATTACCGCCTTTGTCAACATGATGGTGTTTTTCTGAGAGCTGACATGATGGCAGTGTGTAATACAATTATAAACTGAATAAATAGGTGATGTTATAGTACGTATATGACACCTTCTGTCACGTTTCTTGCTGCAGCATTTTCTTCTGCACTATTTTCTTCCAGTCCATCAAGATGTAAGATATGAAACTTCTACTACTACTTTGAGTAGTCGCGAACTTTCCTTTTTTATACCAGCAGAAATGAGGAGTAAACTTAATTCTTATTAAGCTGAATTTTACTTGATCCTCTCCTAAAGAGTTGAGTGTCATTTAAATACTCCATTATAAACCTACAGAAAGCAAATAATGCCACTGAAGACATTACCTGAAACTGCTTGAAAGTTAAGGATTATGATTTGGTTAAACTTGAGTTACTTATTGTGTGTCGACTTCTATCAACAATGAGAATATGGGTATTTTACTGGGAAAAGCCTTATAATATTTAGACATTGATGAGTGGGGTAATTTAATCTAAGGAAGTTTGATTTATACGGTTTTATGCATCGTACCCAGGCAGTCTAACTGATTTCCAGAATTTACTTGCTCTTAAAGCTGTGTCATGTTTAGTTTAGAAACAATTTCTCTAGTGCTAAGTGCATTAACACACACTATTATCAATTCAGGAGCTGCGGTGTTCAAGTATTTTGTCTTTGAAATATCCTGATGTTTATGAGCTCTTTCAGTAACTTCCATTTTAAAAAAATCCTCTTCAGAAGCAACTTTCAAAATAAGGAAGAAACACGCAGAAGTTTGCTAGCTTTATAAAAATAACAAGACTTACTTCAAAATTCTAAGTAGGCCCAGTGTTTTGGATGTATAGAGGAAGGTGATGGCTGTGTTTGAGTTAATATTATTATTTCTCTTCTTTTGAAAGAGCACCTGGAGACCCCATTTGTGATCAGCTCCCCACTGTGTATTGTATCCACACATAATAGCCTCTGGTATGCAGGAGGTCAGACGAGAAGGTGTTCTAGTCCCGTCTGGCCTTAGTCTATGAATAATAGAAGACATTTGCTGCCCAATGTTTACAATGAAAATAGACCTGGCAGATGGTGAGAAAACATGGAGGTACTCTGAATTCCCACTTTATAGCTGGATAACTGAGAAACTGATAGGCAACTTGCCTGGGGCCACAGAGAAAGTTGAGTTAGTCCCAAGAATTAGATTGAGCACCAAACTAATAGCTTGGCCACAAGCCTGGCCTTTCTTTTGCAGTCTCCAGTAGTTAACGGACCGATTGGTGCAGAGGCTGGATACCATTGCCAGCTCCTCTTTACTTCCTTTTGAGCAAGGAATACTGCTATGAAGCAATCTTTGCTGTCTCCACCTGAAAAGGATGTAGCAAGACCCAGCCTTTGGACTGACTGTAAATGTGCTGGAGCAGGACTTGGCAATTCCTTCTTGACATGCTTAATGAGGGCAGGAAATAACGTCATGCTAAATGACTGTAAAGAAGATGGATTCGTAAGTGCATTTAGCACGCCAAATAAGCTAACTTCAGCAGTGATGTTTTAGGTGTAAATCCACATCAGGGACTTACGGTTCACCTAGGTGCCTGCCCCTTGGACTGCCTGTGTCCAAATTTTAACTTGTCGCAAATCCCTGCTCAGCTGGACACGGGACTTGCCCAGTTTCTTTGTGTGCCTACATTCATTTACATTAAAAGTCCCCAGATGTCCAAAACTGATTTGGACTATGATCTGAACTGCCTCAGATGAGACAGTACTGGAAAGACGCATCTCTAAGGATTCTCACTGTTCATGAAGTCGGGGTGTCTCTGTCTGTCCCAGCTCCTGTGCTCTGCCTTCTGTTGTTCTTAGAGTAGGCTCTGCAAAATACATGAGAGAGGGAAGCAAATGCTGCTTTCTGTTCAGCTGCTCAACAGTTGCAATATTTGCCCAGGAAAGCTGGGGTTTGGTCTGACTAAATGGGTTTAGACCTGCGTCCCAGAAGAATGCTCTGGTCGCTAAGCTATAGCTGTCCGGGTTGAGGCCCTGCTCACTTCTCTTTATTTGCCACAAGATACAGTGGTTTTCCTGCTTATTATGCTGGACTTTTTTTGAATCTCATTCCAAAGCATCTGCATTTCTTCTCGTACGAGTGTAAGGAACACAGCAGCATTTCACAGGGATGACCAAGTGCCCCAGTACCTACAGTCGCAATGGCTTGCTCGCTATCGCTAAACTCGTATCGATCGCTTAACCTGCCCAGACTCAAAACTGTCTCACTGAAAACCAGTGGCATCACTTTTGCTGATTTTTCTGAAGTTTCTTTCCTGAGCAGTGGAGAAAAACCGGTGAGCGCTCTTAAAGATTTTCAAAGCATGAGAGAGAGCGCAGGGGGGAGTGCTGATTTCCCACTGGCTTGTGCAGGGAGTTTCCTGCGCCTCGGGTTCCAAAATGTTAACTGGAAACAATACACCCCTACACCAGGGAAGGCAGAAAAGAGGAATATTTGTTATTCTTCTACACATATGCAAATCTAGAAAATTGTCTGGAGAGATGAGTGCTGTTATAATAGCTGTACTAACCCCAAATGTTTTTAGGTATTTCGCGTTCTGTTTCTGTTGCAGAGTAAGAGCGCTGCTGCTTTTTCTCGTTTCAAATCCTAATCTTATGTGATGCAAGTCTAATTCACACTTTACAGCACACATTTCTGATGTAGTGAGATGCAAAAATGGCAGTGAAATTTTCCAGTATGTCCTCATTTGCTTTGTCTGGACCTAATTGCATCTGTTACTGCCTGAGTTGTATGCAGTCTCCACAGCTGCTTTTCCTCCTGTGGACTTGTGATCTTTTTGAGGTTTATTTCTCGAATCCCTGGGAATCCTGAAAAAGGGACGAAAGTTGAGATGCAGTTAGCAAGGTGTGGTTTAAGGCTAAAATTTGGTGTTCAGACTCTGCATGTCCCAGACCATGGAAGTAACCAGGGTAAAAACATCTGTCACAGTTTCTCTTAAAATGTATGTTCTCTCACATTTAAACGACAGAAGAATCTCTTTATGTCACAGAAGCAATGGAGCCACAGTCAGGAACTCAAATAAACAAATACCCCAATTTGCAGTTTTCAGTAATCTGGTTTGGGATTTTTTTTTATTTTTTTTTTTTCTGGTTTGCTCTTAGCCAAAATGCAGGACTGGTTTGCAAAGCTGAAGCAAAATCAAAGATTTTTATTTGAGAAAGGTGTGAAGAGTTGTTTTGCACAAAAAAAAAAAAAAGGCTTTATTTTCTCAGCCTGTGCACTCAACAGATGCTGGTCTTAATGGATAACATATTTTGGGATTTATTTTTTGTAAAGAAAATACTAAAACTGAAAAAAAATTAAAATGCATGTGGAAATCCCCTTTCGTTTTTCATGCAATCAAAGGCTAATAAGCATCGTACTAAGCTACTAGTCATTCGATTCAAAGTGCGTATTCCTATTTGCTTCAGTGGAAGCATGTACACAGAGGTTGCTTTATGCTGTTATCATGGAGGCTTGTATATATAACTGATTTCATGCTACATTAAGGATGTAAATAAAACCAAGAATAATTTGAAGAATACAAAGATATAGCTGCAGTGTACACAGGTTTGCATACATATTATATATTTGACACACTAACTCCTGCTTAAGACACAAGTGAGTCAACCATTGTGAAGCTGGCAATAGTTTGGAGCAGTGATTTAAGGTTCACATACTGTTGTTCTTCACTCCTGTGGAATGCCTTTGGGAAAATATTGTACATAATTCAACTGTCTTGTGTAGTTTCAGTTGGACCTAGTTATTCTGTGCATCATTTATCCATGTGCCTGGATGTCAAAGAAATGTGGATGGAAGATTAGCATTCAATTAACCTTAATGCATTTTTTTTAAAAAAAATACTTCTTCATCCAAATAATACTTAACTTATTTTGACTACGTATTTTTGCTTTCAAAAACTGGGATGAAATTCAGCATCAGACAGTTTGAGGGGTGTTAATGATTTTCAAGATTGTGTGACATTGAGGTTTTCAAGATTGTCTGGTTGTTCTTAAACTGTTTAAAAAAAAAAAAAGCACAGAAACATTATTGAGCGTGTATTCCATTTCTAGTAGAGGAAAAAAAAAGAGGAAATCTATTATTTAAGAAAGAAATACAGCCAGTGTGATAAAAGTGCCTTCCCACGTCTTCTGGCCAGGTGCTACGTGCATATAAATGTTTCACGTTAAGCTTTAAGATCAAGGAATAGTCTGTGGGGAACCTTGTTTCCTGGAGATCTGCTTGCTAGGGTAGCTCCCAAGTACTGACTTCCCATTCTTTATTTGGTTATTAAGGATGAAAGGCTACATCATTTTCTGGAATAGCAGTTCCTTGCATGCCATTATCTTTGTCCACAGCTATGAAACATGCATTTCCATAGGTTCATGTGGATACTTAGCCTAACTCAGCTTAGCCACTATCACTGCTGCTTTCTGTATGTTTAATTCAAAGGATCACCTTTATATCATATTGTAGAGTGAACAAAAGATATATGATTTCATTAGTTGAGAAACTGTCTTTTTAGATACAGCTCAGTATAATGGGTCTCCAGCCTATGTAATGCAGGGCACTCTCTGTTACTACTGAAAAGGAAACTTTGAAAGTCTAATTTTCTGACATGATTCACTCTGGGCAATACGTGTATGTATATGCAGCCTTACATGTGCAAATAGCTAGTATGAAGTTTTGCACACTATCAAATGTATACAGAACCAGTAGAAAAAAATGCGATTGAAATCCATTTGCACTCAGTTTGCATCAGCAAATCACCCATAGGGTTAGAAATTCCAGCACTTATTTATCTATCACAGCCACCCTGCATAAATATGCTTTTCACAAAGTCAAGGCTTTTTTAAAAAAAGACTGGCACAATTAACACAGATGTTTAAAATATCTGTATAACAAGCTTACCAAATAATTTTTTGGCTTGGAAAAAATTGTGTTTTAACTACTGTATTTTGTTACTTAGCTAATTTTTATATTTCTGGTAAATGCTATTAACATGAATGTTTCTGAAGTTCAAATAAAGCACTTGCATTAACCTTTTATTTAAAAAAAGTAATACACAATTTAAGCTAAAAAATTATTACAAAATATTATTACCAATATAAAAGACAGAAGTTTTGCTCAATCAAATGTAACGGATCACTGTAAGACAGTAAATGGTAATAGCCTTTATACAGAGGTATCGAGGAAAGGACAATAGATGCAGCAATTTAGAATTAAACAAAGCCCTGCAAAAACAAACAAAACCTGGTAATTTAGCAAGGGTAAGAGTAAGTATAGGGGGTTTTTTTCTTTTCTTAGGGATGAAGGATCCAGCCTATAGATCTTTCTCTTCCTCTGACTTGCCTGCTGCTGTCTCGCTCTTTAATGTATTTGAAGGTACTTCTGATTCATCAGGAGACCTGAAAACAGGTGTCACGGAGTTGCTTGGGAAAAAGCTAATAATGGCAATCTACTGCCTGGAGAGTTTATGCTCGTGCATTTTCTCTAACATGACACTCGTATCAAATATAAACTTAACAAGGACTGATCTATATTCTGTACTCTTCAGATGTTGTTACTGAATCTATTTCCTGCTGACTCTAGGGAAGAGTAATTGTGTTGCTCAAAACCAGACGTGGTTGGTATTGTGGAGAAAAGGGAAACATATTTTTGCCTATACCCAGGTTTTGTTTGTGGGATCAAGAAGCCCATATATGTATATAAATATATATATATAGCAGTGTATGTCTGAGTACACCTGTGTATAAAACTCATACTTCTAACTCTTCTGACATATAGCCATATAAATGCTACAGTCTTTCTCTGAGAGATACAAACTAATGTACCCTTTTAAATGCCAAGAACGTGTTAAGGAAAGAAAGGAACATTCATTTGCAAGTAAACATAAATGGTAAAGGAGAAATAATAATTCCAAATATTTTCTATTTTTACATTAAATTCACTTTAGCTTTGAGTCCCTCTCTCTTGTTTGTTGTTTCCAAACCTTCCCATGACTGTGGTTTTTCAACAGCTTCATAGAAAGGGTAATCCAACTTTCTAAAAATGGAAGGCAACCTTTTGTTCCATATAAATATGATTAAGAGGAATTTCTGTGTGGTTGTATGAAGGCAACAGGAAGAAAAGAGAGCAAGCACAATTCTTTATCGTCTTCACAACAAAAACAAGACTAAACCACAAGGCTTTGATAATTTGTTATCTGGTAGCGGTGTATATAATTTTGAAATGCTTTTATTAGACCTTCTTTCAAAAGCTTTACATCAAATAAAAATTTCTTATTAGAACTTGGTCTTGCTTTACCTTTAACGTAATGCAATATGTATGGAGAAAGCATCACCGACTTTTAAAGCAAAATAAGTGGTTTTGTTTAAGTTGCTGTTTAAAAAAGTAATGGCTGGAAAAGTTTCATTTTGATTCCTAATTTCTGTGCTGGGAAGTCTAAGACTTAGCCAGCTAAAATGTACTGACTGTAACCTGCTTTACCAAACCTGTTCTGTTTCTCTATCTGCTATTATTTATTCCACTTCCATAAAAACAAAAATGGGCTCCACTAAGAAGTTGCCTTAAGATGGAAACAATAGGAAGGACTTCCAAGTAGTAGAAGACAAAACCATGATTTCAATTAATTTAGTTTAGAGGATAAACACAGATAAAAGCACAGTAAGCAGGAGACTCATATCCTTGGCAGAGGAAAGAGACAGATAATCTGCGTGGTCCATTGCCCTAGCAGCTCTTTGTTGCCATAGGTACTTAAGTTTGAATACTGGTTTTTAGAATACTTCAGTTAATAAGAGTTTCTGAAAACAGTCTGGGAGTAAGAGTTCAAAGAATCAAGGCCTTTTCTCACTGATTTCTCAGACTTGGGAGTAAATATAGTCTATCTGAAATGAACAGAAATGAACACTGTTACGCTTATGCACCTAATTTGCCAGTACATTTGAGCATTTTCCTACATCTAAGGATGTATATATTGGGGAATACGTATAAGCTTGTGAATATCTTCACTGAGAAGAGATGCATCCTAAGAGTTCTGTTATCAAAGGAGCTTGAGTTGAAGTCTCTGTTATCCTCCGCTTTCATGTATCTTGTTGGCTTTGTATGGAAAGTCAGGGCGTTAGAAAAGCTAGCAGTGATAAACATTTTCCTAGCTTTTCTGTGGAGTTTCTGAGATTTTTCTGAGAATTTTAACCTAAAATGTCTCTTTTGTGGAGACCTAAGATGCCGTGTTCTGCTTTGCTCTCTGCCTCTGACGTGCCATTTTGGCGCAGTGAGCATTTTGTTTACTTCAATGCTCTGTTAAGTGTTTCATGGCCTGACATGAACTGAGTATCTGCTGGGCAGTTCTGATCCAGGCTTCCATACTGTGGCTGTCTATGCTTACAGGGCAGCTGAACTGGTGACCAATGTGAAGGCCTATGTCCTTATGTTATGCCTTTATAGTTTTCCTTCCCTCCACATGTATTGTCTTTCTAATTTCCTAGGTTTCTCCTGTTTTCTCTTCAAGAAGCTTTTCTATTGACTGTGGATATTTAACATTTTCTTTTTTTTCTCAGATTTCTGTTAATCTTAACAGATGCATTAAAGGGAAAGTAAATCTTTTTATTTCTAGTACTTCCTTTTTATTACTAAACTCCTCTCCACTTTTTCTTATTTCTAATTCTTTGCTATTGATTCCACCTTTTTTTCTCTCTGTCCCACGTTCTATCATCTAATCTTTATTTTCCCTCTCTATTTCTCCTCTTTCTTAATTTACCTTTAATTGTTCCCATAGTAGGGTTGGTTTTTTTCTTCCTCCAGAATATGGAATAGTTCTATTTCTCTTTTTCTGATTTATACAAACCTGAAAAAGAATTGTTTTTATTTTTTATTTTTTAGGCTCAGTGATCCTTCTCTGCTCTCAGGATTATAAAGGCATGAGGTGGAGCCTTCTACTTCTGAGAAAGGATAAATAGTTGATAGTTGCTGGCATTTGTCCACTCTGAGGAACAAGGAATGGCACTCAAAAAAAAGAAAATATCCAAAGTGAAGAATCCCTTGAGAGCTGAAAACCACCCTTCCCTGATGTGAAAAACACGTCATTTACACCGTAAATTGCTGTAAGGTAAGCCTCGCTTCTTGATAATGTAAGTGGTTTGGTCTGTTTGTACCTATGAATTTCAAAGCTGCATACTGAAAGGGAATGTGAAGTTTTAAAAGTAGTGTGCCTGCTTGGAAAGCCTGCTCTGACATCCACGAGGCTTAGCTTCAGTCTGATACGTCTTTATGCTTTCCCTGCCAATCGAAGTGCTTGGTCATTAACACAGTGAGTGACAGTAATGTGTTATGATCTGATCTGGCATTTATAAGGAAATAGAGTGTCTGGCCTCGGATACCTCTCCTACAGGTCATTTGTCCTAGTGATAAAGAGAGTGCTTGCTCCCAAGAGAAAGCAAAGCCGCCCATTATGTCAGCTCACACCCTGGAAAAGGCTCCTGATTTCAGTGCATCTATTTGTGATGTGCTCTCTAAATGGGGTCAGTGTTATAACTGGGAGGAGGGAGCAGTTTCAACTGTGAGTGAGTGCTCAGAGAAATGGTATAACTGACTGTCAAAGACGAATATAAAATGTAGACAAGCTGGCTTGTTTTATATTCACTTTAAAAAAAATACATATATAATGATTTGGGTTTTGGATCATTGATTTACATGTCAGACAGATGAAAAGCAAAATTTCTATGATGCCTTTATCATTATTCTGACAAGGATTGCTTTTAAGTTAAAGACTGATAAAGAATGCCAACTTTTGACATTACTAGAACAGCCCTATCAGCTTGAATTTTCTTTTGTTTTCTTGTTGTCAAAGAAAGGCCATTAGAGATAAATTATGATCTCAAACTGGTTAATCTAGTGACGTGCATTTTTTTTTTCCATAAATTGCCCTAGCCGCTTTATAAAGCATTATATAATCTCATTGCAAAGCAAGCTACAGAAAGTAGAAATTGCAAATATCGAGGATCATCAGTCTTTAAACCAGAGGTTTGAGAACCGCTGGAAGACCACGGGTGAGTTGTCCACAGCTGAACCGTTGTGTCATATTGCACAGTTAAATATATGAACCCATTTGTTCTGTTTGACTGTACTTCTGTCTGCACAGTTTTCTTAGCATGCTAGAGACCGCTAGAGTGTGCTCAATTATAAGTTTGATAGGAAGCACACATAGTGGTGCATAGGGAGCGCTCAAGGTTGCTGAAAGTTTATTTTTTCCACTAAATTAGGGAGCTAGTGCTCTTGTCGTTATAGATCAAAGTTAATTGATCTCATACCATTAGTATCAGTATAGTTACAGCACAGAGTTTATACAGAAAGCTGGAGAATTTAAAACTGGAAAGTGTCGTTTTGACCAGTCTGTGTGTGTACGCTGCAGTTTCACGCTTCAGGTGACGAGTAGCTGTGCAGATTATGAAGATTTCATGCAAAAGTTTGTTGCCTCAGATCACACTCAGGCTCCAGTATATACTGGTTCAAGCCAGTCTTTAATCTTCTTCCTCTTTCTCCTCTGTTCTCTACTTTTCTTCTTTCTACCAGTTTATTAGTTTGATGAGCATTCAGCCATGGTGTTTTCTATAAAACATAATTGACAGCTAATAATATTTTGCACCTCTTTAGCCTGGCATAGTCGATGTTTTCAAAGCCTTTATAAACATTAGCTGAACCAAGCATCACACAATCAAGTAGGCCGGTATTATTCATGTATTTTGACAGGTAAACTAAACTAGAAAACAAAATCAGATAGTTTCCTTGCAACCACAAGACTGTTTGTGCAAAAGCCAAGATGAGAACATGTATCTTCTGACATCTATTCCTACGCTCAACCATACAATGAGGTTTTTTTCCAAATATGTATATGATTATCATTATGATTAAAGAGTTATGATTAACATTCTTTTGGGAATAGATAATAGGACTTCTTTATATTTATACTAGAAGCTTTCAAGTGTAATATATCATCCTGAGTATGTTATAATAGGACTGACACAAACAGAGAGTATACTAAAAAAATCCTCCCTGCAGCGCAGCTGGATGTTAGCACAGATATATAAGGCAATATGTGAAGTGAAAGAGAGAAACAAAGAATTGGAGAGAGGTGAGAAGATGCTGCTAAAATCGGCAGAAAATATAGAGAATGACAGAAAAAAGAAAGAAGAAAAAAATGGGAAGAAAGAGGAGTCAGGATGGACTTATTCGTACCCAGGACTAAACTGTATATTATAGATACTATGCACAGGATGTAGTAATTAAACTTTGTTTAGTAAAATAAGCATATAGAACCTAGAATCACACAAGTTTGGAATAGAAATAAAAATCACATTTCCTATCACAATATGTAAAGGCTCTGATGTCACTCTTGTCTATTTTTAATGCATAATGCTAAGGGAATAGAAATACTCTGTGTGTTTCACTATCGTGATCTGATATTGTCATATATCAGTGTGTATCATACCATATCTTATCATATATGTATGTGTTATCAGCAAATGGAAAATACTTGGAGAGAAATTCTTAATTTACCAGTGAATAGTAGCACCTCTGTAGAAGAACAGAGCCCCAAAATAACAATACCATGCAGAGAGCTATTGTAAATTAATTTTTTTTTTTTTCTTGTAGCCTATGTGTTTGCAGTATCCTCTTTCAAGACTTTGGTATCACAGAATAACTGTTACTGTTTAGTCACTTTCTGCACCAGTGATTCCATCTGCTGGGGATTCAATTGATTTTTCACATCTCTGCATAAGAAGGCCCAGACTGTGCCCTATTGCCTGTGAGTGTGTGGTGGCACCAGCAGTAAGGGATGTCAAGGCAAATGCTTTTAGGACAAGAGCAATGATGATGGAAATACCACAGAGGGCTTTAAGGTTTTCATGGAACTGCAGACATTTTCTTATCTGAGCAGTTCAAAACGTGGATTTCATATGGCAAGATGCTTTGTCCTGTAGGATCTTGCCTTCTTATTAATGTTTAAAAAAACCCACAAACATGTTACTGTTCCTTAGTTTGAAGCAACATTTATTTCCTTTTACATTTGGATTTAATCCTGAATGCTCTAAGCATGAAATTAATTTATATTATTTTCCTAATCCTATTAAAAGATACTCCTGGGAAGTATCTCTCTCCTGGGAAGAGCAGAAGGTTAAGGATAGATGTGGGAGCAAAGAGATTGATGCCATGTTGACTGAGATTTTACCTTCTTAATGTATTGTGCCACCAGACCGTATATTTGTATTAACTGCATTTCATTGCTGTCAGGTTACTTAAAACTTCTGAACGGACTGAGAAGAATAGATTCTCCATGTGCCCTTGCTCCTCTCTTTTGCACGTCTCTGATCTTACAGTTTCCTAAATGAAATGGTAATAGGCAGAGGCCAATGAGACCATAGTGACAAAATAGGTAGGTAGAGAAGCATAGTCATGGAGTATGAAGGCCCGTTGCAAGGACTGGGGGTGGATTACTTCTTGGGTTTCCCCTAATGGTAGATGCAATCCCTATGCTGCACATGTGATAAAGGATAATGTTTATAACATTACTTGCTTTTATGTGGTGGTCCCGTACAATCAACCCTCATTTCTGTTTAGTTCATTTGAAGCTCCTGAGAACCTGACTCTGCCTTTGGAGAAGGTAGCTTCAGGCCTTTTGATCTGAACTCTGACAAATCAGGGTGTGATGCTCTTATGAAGGTATGGCAGTGTTTGGCCGTTGTGGTGCACGTAGGAATTATGTTTCTTTCCTCAAAGAAGGGACTCCAGTTATCTACAGGAAAGAGCTCCCTAGGTTGACAGCAAACATGACTGGTGAAACAAGCTCTAAACTAGGAAACTGGGGAAGAATGCTGCTAAACCTTCTGAACTACTTAAGCCTGCTACAGACAGTAAAAGGGGAAGAGATATAGTTGCACGAGGATGAAATGAAGAAAAAAATTATGTTTAACAATGGCAAATGAAAGGGTACATCAAGTACACTGGCTGCATCGCTGGAACTGGCTGTTCCTCCTACTGCTGGAAGCCTGAACAATAGGATGAAGGAATTAAAACTTTTAGCACAGGATACAAAACCAAATCTTGCAGTAGTCATAGAAATACGGCAGCCATGACATACTCTGGATTAAAGAATTGAAAGATATAAACTGATTAGGAAAGTGAGAAATATACACACAGGCAGTGAGATAGCATTGTCTCTTAGTGAAATAGAAAATGTGACCACCGGGAAGAGGGATGTTGAGAAGTATCTAATGCTCAAAGCTGGATAACGATACCCATTTTGTGAGGCGGGGCAGGAAGTAATAGTGGAATTTGTGTGACCACGGGAGACTTCAACTTTCCCAAACTAAGACATAAAAAAATGTCCATTGAAAAACTGGACATTTGAATACTGTAACTTTTTTCCCAAATTTATTTTCCAATAAAGTCAGGTCTCAGATATTCTTGGAAGTGAATGAAGGTAGATTTCTTTTACCAAACAATCAGTGAACCGGCAAAAAATAATGATGTGTTATGCTTAGTTTCACTGAACAGCAAGATCTAAAGGGGCTGGACATAAAAACTTAGCTTAGAGCAGATTCAATTTTGTCCAATTCTCTTTCTGAGAAGAGTAAAAGATAAATCTGTACTTCTGGGGCCTTAGAAATGCAAACTGAAAGACTGAGGATATTTAGTGAGTACCGGGAAGCTTACATATTTGAACATGGAGGAGGCATATAATAACTTTGAATCAAAAAATTTTAGCAGCAAGCGACTTGATACTAGTAGAAAGGAGTATAGATCTCCCTGGAATGACAGTCATCTTAAACTGCCTGTTAGAAGTAAGAAGAGAATCCATAAGGAATGCAGAAGGAGGAGGAATGCAGATTAGGAGGAAGAATTATGCCCTGGAGGTTAAAAGATACAGAACTGAAGAAGAATGGCCAAAAGCTGTGTTCAACCAGACTTGACTATTCATTTCAGTTCTCTGCAGAGCTCTTCAGCTTGGCAAACAAAAACTGAACAAGGAGGAAAAATTCTCATCCGACCTCTTTTCCAAGGAGCATGCACACACTAAGTAGAGGGATGTGTGATGACTTTAAACAACTGTTCAGGAAAACCCACCTCATATACCTGAGAGCACGTTCCTTGTTACTGAGAAGTGCTGAAAGAGGGGCTATGGTCCCACTACTTCCTCATACTTTCTCCCTCTGCCAAAATCTGCGGCATAGTATATTTTGTAAGAATCTGTTCAGGGGGCTTGTTTTATTTGCTAATAGAATATCAATAAACAAAGCTTAACATAAGCCCTCTGGCTTGCCATTCAGAGAGCTAGGCTAAATGGGACTTGTATATGGCATTACACTTAGTGCCACGGCAGAGAGGAAAAGTCTCTCAGAAAAAGGCAAGACAAAGGGAGACTCACGTCTATAGGACTCCTGCCTCTTTTACTGTCCCATTTGGAGGTATGTAATAAATTCAGGAGGAAGTTACAGGACAAAAAAAGAAAGTAAATGGTCTCAGAGTCAATGAAGATGAGTTTAATTCTGTAGAATTCATTTCAATCTCAGTGTTGTTAAGAAAATTAGTGGTCACTTGACATTTTGACTTCAATCTCTCTAGCTTTTAGTTCTCCATCCGTAAAAAGTGAATAATAATAATTTTTCTGCTGGTGGAGTGAAAATGGGAATAATAATAATTTTTCTGCTGTTTATGTGAAAATACATGCATTCTTGCTGTAAAGCACGATGAAACTGGTGACACAGAAATCAATAATTTTATTCTCAGTGCAGGAATGTGAAGTGTGTGAGATTAAGTTTTGGAATGATCCATTCCCTGAACAGTATTTAATATGTAAATGTTTGTTGAATAAGGCAATGATTTTGTAGGGAGAAAAAAAAAAGAGAAGTGATAATGATGTTTAAGATTCTACTATACTGGTGCTTCATGGAGAAACTGGGGGTTGTATGAACAACCTTAAGAACAGTGTTTCCTTTGGTTTTTTTAAGTCAGCTTATGAGTGATTGGCTTGGCAATCTTTATATACTTCAGACTTATTTTAGTGTATCATATATATATCTTCACATATGGAGAGACATAGAGTGGTATTATGTATGTGTATGTCAGAAAACATTTATTACTGTTAGGATAAGAATAGCCTTGTGTTACAGCCTCTTACCCAAACAACAATGGTGCAACCAATGTCACTCTACCAGTGAAATAATCACAGCAAGCAATCAAAGAAGCCATTCATAGGCTGAGATTAATATTGTGCTTAAAGGAAGAAAATTATGCACGGAACATTAAAAGTCATGAATGTCCTAGGAATGAATGCTACTGGGGTGAGCAGGTTACTGACAGTTTAGGACTTGGGTTTATCTCCTGCCACAAAATCCTGCAGGACCACCCAGCGAGAGCTGCACACAGAGACGAGGCTGCTGCATGGGGAAATGCGTGCCCACCCCTGCTCTTGCTTGTTCATGCACAAACACATTTGTGAGGGGGTGCAGGAGGGAGACTGACAGGTAGGTTTGGTTGTTGTCCGTTAATAGCATTTCACTGCTAAAATTTCTAATTGCTGTTTCAAGGAGAGAAGTTTAAGACTGAAATGCTCTGGGTTACCCTCATGCATACCACTCAGTGCGCTGTGTCAGCATGCCACAGGACCGTTCCTTCCTCCAAGGACTGGGCAGCAAGAGTCACTCAAACTAAAGTCAGACTTTACTTAAGGTTTCAGTGGACTCAATGTAAAATTTCCTGAGTGAAGCCTGGGGGTGCCAGATGGTACCCTTCTGGGGCTGGGTGGTATTCATATCCACAGGGGCCTTCTGAGCACGAGTCTATGGATATGGGCAGAGATAATTGTTATTGCAATTAATCTAAGACGCTAACAAAAACTTTGCCAATGGAAGTATTCATTTAAAATTTCGATTTTATTTTATGCCACGGTATTCAAATGAGCATATTGTAATTCTAATTGGAGGAAAACAGTAACGTTAATAGGCTGCAGGCTTTGAAAAACAATGAGCAAAAAGGGAAGTTTCCACAACATATATTACGTATTATTTGTATAACATTGTGCAATAATATCTTCATGTTTGCCTCATACACTCTGCTGATTGTATACCTCAAGTTTACAGCACTGATTGTAAATTCTTTTAAGGAAGACACCGCACTTTGGCAGCTCACTGCCTTCTGTGATATAAGTGCAGTTTCTTCTGCACTGGTTCTTTTGTTTGTAATGTAGCTTTTGTTGCTCATCTAAAAGGAATAGTGGATTAAAGTGAGCTAAAACTGTAAAACGTGCCTTGTAAACAGTATTATTTCAGCAGTATTGCTAATAATGTTAAAGCACAGACTTAAGGGTTTGTTTTTCTTTGTTTCTCTTTTCTTTTTTTTACACAAATGAAGAGCTTTTGAAATGATCGTGCAGATATCATAGATATTCGGTACATCTGCAGTTCAGCCCTTCCTTAGCTCCTGTTCCTCTGAGGTTCATATAAAATCTGACTGATTTTTTCCCCTTTATTTTCCACCTTTAAATATTGTAAATCAAACAGTCAACACATCCAAAACATATCAGTTCTTTGAATCCTTCTGGAAGACTCCCTGCTGTGCTCTCTGAATTTTTAAGCTTTTCAGCGTCTCGTATGACAAGTACGTTTTCTTCCAATGGACACGTGCAATGCACAGTCTGTCAGCTTTTTCCCAACTCTGTCGCTCAGAAAGAACTTCAGCATTGCTATATCAACTTATTTTTGATAGCTGGAAGTGTTCAGGTCTTTCTCAATGAATGCTGTAACCATACTTCTTGCACTGGAAGAATAAATACAAATTATGGTAGCCCCTTGGTTAACCTTTCCCCGTGTTCAGCTTTGCTCGCAGGCTGGAGTCACCAAGGCAGTAAGTTTTTGTTTGTCAGTCTTGCTCTATGTGCTCCCTCTAGTGATCCAACCACGTAAAACATTTCCTTCTGAGGGGGGAGAGCTGGAATTTCCCAGATGGCTCACAAAACGTTTAATGAAGTGTGTAGCACAACCATTTCATTACAACATATTGTGTACTTTTGCCTTTAATAACTGCATTCCTCATCCAAGAAGTCTCTATAGCTTTCAAAAATGAATTACAGTGGTATTATTTTTCTCAGAATATATTTTTCCATGACAAGAATAGCACTTTTCTAAACTATTGTATTTATTAGCAACCTGTTACCCTCTGACACTACTGTCATTTTCATCAGCCCTGATAAAATGAGTATCATTTAAAATCTCTTTAAAAATTATTAAACCGGTTTTATTTTATTGGTTTCTTTTTTTTTTAAAACTGTGCATAAGGCAAGAAAATAAGAGTCTGTAAAAAATTAGAATTGTTATTCTGATTTGATGGCAGTTGAAAAATCAGAGTAACCTGAGGGGAAAATAATTTTCTGTGGTGGGACAGAGGACCCGTACTGTCCTGATGAAGAACAGGCTGACTTAAAAGTTGTTCTCCATCTCCAAGCCAAAGTATGAAGCTCAGTGCTCCCGTTCCTTGGTGGCTACTTCTTCGGCTTCAGGAAGAGCTGCTGCTCTGAATCTGTAGAAACAGAGGCCCATGCACAATTTCTTGCTTCTTTGCGGCTTCTTTGCTCCTTCATTGCTTTGGCACACGTCTATTGTCTGCTGCATTTTCTCTGTCCACTGAGGATGTGAAGATACGTATCAAGATTGTAAACAGATAGGGCTGCAGATCTTGTGCTTACATTCTACATGACAGGTGAATTTTACCCTGTTAGAGGGATATAATGATGGTGTAAGGGAATTTATTCCTTCAAAATTAAAAAAAAAAACATAATAAATACATTGACTCCCTGTACCTTACGATACCTCTGCTTAAATAGTCGTTCTTGATTTGTTAAACAGGCTTTGACAACAGCGTAGTTACTAGTGGACAGAGCTGCAAATTAGTTACCACTGGCACCTCTTAGCTAGGCTGAGGAATTAAGAGGCAAAGGGATTGAACTGCCTTTTGATCCAGAGTCATCCTTCTGAAATATGCTCTTACATCTTTGGAGAAATCATGTGTGACCTAGTTGCTGTGGACAGGGATAGGATGTAAACTCCTTCCAAAGAGGTCCTTTCAGCATGGATGTTCAATCTCCTGTAATAACTGTCATTATGAAAAGCTTCATCTATTGTGTAATTCAAAGGAGTTAGAAGAGTTGTGATTGAAATAATTTCATTTCACATAGATTTGCATAAAACTATTAGAACAAAATATTTTTTTTTTTAAACTGTGGCTTTATTCCCCATATCAGAACTCTGTCCTCGGAGCATCACAGAATTGGGTTTCGCGTTCAATTCTTGACAGATATTTGAAAAGGACACTTCTGTTGTAAGCACAGCAGCAGCTGCAGCTACAGCTCAGCTTCCCTTGTTTATAGTGTGAATGTCATCCTATTAATTACAGCCAAATTCTGCCCTTTTTGGACAAACTTCAGCTTCCCATGAACTTCAGCAAATGCTGAGGCTGTGTACAGCAGCCCCCAGTCATGTGCCAGTGTCAACAATTTAATAAGTGTTTGTTTATTCACAAAGTACAGTGTACAAACAGCATCCAATTCTTCTGGTGCTGGTTCACTCTTTCCTAAATCGATGGGTCCAGGGCTCGGCCCTTAATTTTCCAGCAACCAGGGTATTTAAATGAACTATGCCTTGGAGAGCAGATTGGATATCTGCTCACATGGAGCTTTCCTTGATGTACACAGTATCTCTGATAGGTGCCAGAGTTATTAAATCTAATGTGCATGTGTGATTAATCTGTGCGTGCACAGTGAATCTTACGGGCCCAGAAAAAAAAGTGACACTGAAACCAATCTATAGTAAAAGCAATCTGCAATTAGCCTGACAGGAAATTTTGTCCATTGCCATTGTACATTAATATTTCCATACTTTCATAGAATCATAGAATGGTTTAAGTTGGAAGGGACCTCAAAGATCATTTCATTCCAACCCCTCTGCCATGGGCAGGGACACCTCCCACTAGACCAGGTTGCTCAAAGCCCCATCCAGCCTGGTCTCGAACATTTCCAGGGATGGGGCATCCACAACTTCCCTGGGCAACCTGTTCCAGTGTCTCACCACCCTCAAAGTGAAAAATTTTTTCCTAATATCTATTCTAAATCTACCCTCTTCCAGTTTGAAGCTGTTACCCCTCGGTGCTATCACTACATGCCCTTGTAAAAAGTCCCTCTCCAGCTTTCTTCTAGGTGCCCTTCAGATACTGGAAGGCTGCTATAAGGTCTCCCCAGAGCCTTCTCTTCTCCAGGCTGAACAACCCCAACTCTCTCAGCCTGTCCTCATAGCAGAGCTGCTCCAGCCCTCTGATCATCTTTGTGGCCCTCTTCTGGACCCGCTCCAACAGGTCCATGTCCTACTTTCTGCTAAAGTCTCTCTCATTTAATTCATTCCTGTAGTTGAGGAAAAAAAAAAAAACACCTTAGAAAATTTCCTATCATGAAGAATCTAGGAATTATGTCAAGCAAATAGCAAATGAAAGAAAGAAAACTCTGTAGACTGGCTTCCTTGTGCAAGCCAGAGACAAAAGGTATATGAAACCACTGAAGGATTCCAGGTCTACCAAAAAATGTGAAGGTGCTGAGCGGATTGTTCACATCAGCTAGAGATGGGTATCTCTAGAGACGTATAGGCAGAAACGGCAGCAAAAAGTGGCTTCTCCTCATGCAGGGACAGAGGTAACAGAGCTGAAAGAGACTTCTGTAAACTTTTAATAAAGATGACAGGGCAGGCAAGATCTGTACATAGTAAGGTTTTTTTAACCCTTTGCTTGAGTGCTTCATTTAAAAA
>VFFE01007051.1:1643313-1731590 GCA_008921705.1 Burhinus oedicnemus
TTTTTTTTTTTTTTTTTCCTTTCTTAATATTAGAGAGGCAAATACTGAAATTTTGTCCCAATTATTTGGACTAGCCAGATCTAGGCTATACAGGGAATAAGAATGAAACGTCAGACCCAATTCTCTCACCACAAGATATGAATAACTGGATATGACTTTAATAGACACTACCTATATCGTGGGCCAAGAAAACAACATTCAGAATTCCTGACCAATGCAGATAAAACCAGGTAGATGGACAGATGCGGTCTCAATTAAGTTAGAATATTTATGTTCAAATTCACTTTTTTTTTTCTTATTTGTTAAACAGTAAGTGCTCCTGGATCTCTCTTTATTCAGATAAGCAAAATGAAGCAAGGAAAGTTATGTGGACAAAAACTCTTGGTACCTAGATATTCTCTGTGAGAACCGTAGATGTTCTTTACGAGAACCTTCACAGGATTGAGGGTCTTGCCTTGAGCAGCTTTGCAAGAGTGCAAAATGAGGAAAACATGCAGGACACTACTGAACCCACAGAGATGGACCTTCAGAGTCTTTCTGTCTTTATACACAGGCTAGAAGGCATATATGGATGTGAACTACAAAGAGAGCAGAAAGCTATTTTTACACAAGTATCTGGCAAGGGAGCAAGAGTGTAGAGCATGATGCAGTGTAAGCATCATACAGAATACATTAGCTTTATCCACAGATAAACAAATAAATTTTGTCATCAGTGGTGTTACAGCTGTGATGGTCTAAAGACAGAAATGAGGCAAGGCTTGTAGAAAGAAGTAGTATCTCCCATTGGGTCTGTGGTACAGTTTGAAAATAGAGAGAAGCTTTCAGGTGTATGGAGGTCTTCCTCACACTTTGTTTACGTCTATAATGCCCTGTAACAGGGCAGACCCGTTGCCCGCTCTGGCAAGGCGTGCAGACCTGAGCGCTGCTGGCTAGCGGGGTACATCCTCTTTAGTGAGGCCACCTTGAATGAAATAAAGAGGAGGAAAGAGAGAATGGACAGGGCAGGAGATTTCCATGCAAAAGGAAACTGAAGCTCTGTACTTGGAAATATGATATAGGCTGGGAGGTATGCTTTATTAAAAATCCTTTTTTTCAATTTAAAAGATCTTAGGAGATGTCTCTTTACAGTGACTATGTAGTTTAGTGGAATTGGTTAGACATTCTATCACCTCATAACCATTTTATGTTTTGGGTTGGAAAATGTTATTTCCTGTTCTAAAAAATTACTGTTATCTTTTTCAATTATTAGCAAATCACTGCCTTACCATCACCTTCCCTCTCTGGCTTTTAAACAGGGTATTAGTTGCAAGCTATGGTATAATGCAGAAGGAAATTTGCTGGCTCATAAAAACATTTGAAGTACTTTTTTCATGGTACAAAAGGGAAAATATTCTTATTCTGAACTCATATCAGTTTTGATATATTAGACCTGAGATCACATTATGTTCATTCTCGCTCCTCTTTTTTCTTTTTTTTTTTTTTTGTTCAGATTTTGCTCACAACTGTCACTTTATTGCAACTTTTAGAAGGGTCTGGATGCTTCTTTCATTGAACTGTTCTTTCTAAATGGCCTATTTTTAATGCTAGCCTTCCTTTCATTAGCAATTTTAGGTATTTGATATTACCTTTCCTTAATAATATGTTGAGGAAAAAAGTTTTAACAGCAAAGGCAATTGGTCAGCAAGAACACAGCCATAGTATTTAACCTGGTTCCGTGTTCAATTAGAAAGTATTTTTACCAGAAAAAGGACTCTTACTCCTTTTTTTTCCATCTTCCTTTTAAAGAACTAGTGCATTTTTAAGTATATCTTAAATAAGTTTGTAATTTTTGGCATCTTAAGGTGCCAGAGCAGAGAAATGAACCATAAATGAGAAACATCAAAAGTAACTTAGAGAGAAATTTTTTTTAATATTAAAGCGATGAATCACAGGCCAAATTAACAAGTAAAGGAATCCGCCTATAATGAAATCTTTTTTTCTAACATAACACTTCATTATAAAGGGAGTTTTTCTATAATAGTAGCAAGTGTAATTACATTTTTATATATAATTAGGACATTATTATCATTTCACCATATCAAAGTTCATTATAAGACATCTCCAATGCATTTTTCATAGAGCAAAAATAAAAAGAGAACAGGGGTCCTTCAATTAGGCTAGTATAAGGACATCCACAGAGACTGAGGGAAGCTGATCAAACAGCTTAGCCCAAAAGGGACCAGGTAGAAACTCATTGCTTCTCTGGCGCAGGGAAGTTGCGTTTTTACATATCCTACTTGGTATTAATTATACTTTTCACCCTTCTCATATTCTACTACATTGTTTGGGAGACAAAAATGCTTTTAAAGTTGTAATCCACCAGAACTGAATATGGAAGATACGAAATCTCTGTATTCTATGAATTTGAGTCATGAGAGCTCCTCTACCTTCTTGAGCATGTTGCTGTTATGCCCAGGAAGACACACCTGTGTCACCAGAAGGACATGCAGATGGAATCCATGTAAGGTGATCCATGTTCTAGATTCATTTGGAAGTATTTCAGTTCTCCTTTTTACTAATTTGAAACACAATTTGACACTTCCTCTTTCAAAAATCCCTTTCTTCCTCAGTAGGGTGAGAATTAAGGAACTACTGAGAATTGGTACAAGAAAAATCAAATGTCATGTTGATTATTAGTTTGTATATTCCTTGAACATTGATAAAACTATGCATTGTTTGATTTTGCCCCACTTTCCTACTTCTGAAGGGGTTCATTATCTGATGCGCCCATACATGTAAATCTCTGCACAATTTTCTAATTGCTACAAAAGGTATGTCCTCTTCCTCTCATAAAATGCATGTAAAAGTTCTCTGGTAGAGCAATAGGATGGACAGTGTTTAATTCTGAATTAGCGTTAGGCTGAGCGTATTAGATCCCCTTTATCTATTGGTCTGGAAGCAGGAGGTAGGTAGGTTAAGTCACAAACACAGTAGGAAATTGAGTATTTCTAGTGCCATGTGAAAAAATGCAGTCATTTGCAAAGCTGGGAATAAATCATAATGAGATCCTAAAAATGTGGCTTTGGACACTGCATCTGTGTATATGTTCTGGGATTTGGAAAGGGAACCACCGCATGATGTTGGACTGTGGTATCTAGTGTTTGTCAGTGCAGATGTGTTCCTTCTCTTCTCCAAGAATGCACTAGGGCATATATAATGCTCACTAGCATGTGACAACAGCTGGGTGAAAGAGATTATGAAATACAGAAGTGCTTTAAATGACTACATGTAAAATGGTCCATTCATCAGAGGAGTGCCTGACTCGGGTGCTTGCCTGCTCTCCAGGCTGAAAGCACCTCAACTTGGTGATTAGGTTTGGGCAGTGGGAATTGCCTCCTTCAAGGCAGTTCAGAATAGCACAAGAGGTGCTTTGTACAGAGGAATGCATGCCAAAAATGGAGCTGCTTCCTCATACTCTCTTCCAGACTGCTTCTATACTAGGAAAAAATCAAGCCTACAGTGAAAGCATTCCAAGTAAGGATTCAATTTCTAGAAAATGATGAAAAAACATACCCAACCAAAGATCACCCCTTTGTTTTAATACTGTAATCTTGGCTAGTAAAAGCAGATCTTTGTTAGAATAGATTGTGGCTACAGAAATGACCTCTGCTGCCAAAGCATCACCTGCTTTAGTCAAAGCTTGCATCTCACCACTCTGCTCCCTGACACACCTGTGCTGGCAGAAGGTTGTAATGGAGATCGGCTCAGGGATGAGGTAAGAGGGAAAATGTGCGGATGCCCCACCTGCCCAGGAACCAAAAAAGTCTTGCTATGGCTTTGTTCTAGAGATGGTCCATATTCAATATATTTCTAATAACAAGTTGTTGTGTCAACAGCTCTGCATGTGAGCTGAAGATAATGCCTGGCTATATAAGTATTGTGGTGACCCCGAGTCTTACTGGCCTTACAATATTCAGTGATAGCCAGAAGGTAGCTGATTGATTGCCTACTCAAATGGGAGTTTGCAGAGCGTTGACGCTAGTGATTAGTATTTTATTTTGCTCATCTCAAATGATACCTCTGGTTGTGAAGCAATACATTTCAGTCCTGAATTTTGGAGATCCCTTCCCATTCTCTTCTGATCTGAAGGGTGTTGTAACAACTCGTTGTGCTCTGTATCATGAGGGCTTGCCACATTTTACCTAGAAATACTAAAATAACATATTACTCTCTGCTGTCTACTGCCACATAGAACACCACTGACAATTAGCTTGTTGTTCCTGGAATAAGAATGACTTTCAAAATGTTTTTTGTGACCACCTGTGTGTCAGGGTGTAAAATGTCGCTCAAGTGGTACACGTCAGGCTCGGGGTGTTTCTTCACACTGCACAGGCAGAGGTTGGAGGTGGGGTGCCATCACGCACTACCAACAGCCCTGACCAACTGCAGCCCTTCTGCTCTCCTACAGCAAGCTGACAGGCAAATGTATCAGTCTCGCAGGAATGAGACAAAGCTCATTCTTTTTTTAGAGCAATAGTATAACGTGTATAACATGCCTAAATTAAATCAGATGGACGCTCTTACGTTTTGCTTGTTCACTTCTTCACATTCTCCTTTCTTTTCTCTCCTAGCAACTTCCATTAATTATTTGCGTTTAGCCTGGGATTATCTCCTGTTTGCTTGTTTTCCTCTCCTCATTTTCTCTGGCATTCAAACCCTTCTATATAACCATCTATAGCCATCTATGTTATCTTCCCTGACTTTGCCAGATATTGCCAGGATTTTTATCCTGTCCGGAAAAAATTTAAACTGTGGTTCAGTTCTTATAAAATGGGGTAGTATTTGTTATAGCAGCTTTCCAGTAGCTGAAGGGCGCCTACAAGAAAGCTGGAGAGGAACTTTTTATGAGGGCAGGTAGTGATAGGACAAGGGGTAATGGCTTCAAACTGGAAGAGCGTAGATTTAGATTAGATCTCAGGAAGAAATTTTTCGTTCTGAGGGTGGTGAGACACTGGAACGGGTTGCCCAAAGAGGCTGTGGATGCCCCATCCCTGGAAGTGTTCAAGACCAGGCTGAATGGGGCTTTGAGCAACCAGGTCTAGTGGAAGGTGCCCATGCAGGCTTGGAATTAGATGATCTTTAATGTCCTTTCCAACCTAAATCATTCTATGATTCTATGAAATAGTTGCATTTATTTTAATGGTTTCTGCATTGCTGAAGTGAGAGAGAGCAACAGCATTCAGGAGGTTTATGTTGCATCTTACAGTTTCACAGAGGTGGACTTCTCTGCTCAAGTGAAATCCTTATGAAATCACTAGGCCCTGCTGGAAGAGTTGGGCTTCTCCTCAGCTTTACTGGGTTCTGTGAGACAAGACATAACATACAGAAAGGAGAAGAGACCAAGATGGCAAGGATAGACTAGACTAGACTAGACTAGACTAGACTATTTCAGGTGGAAGGGACCTTTGACGATCACCTAGTCCAACTGCCTGACCAATTCAGGGCTAACCAAAAGTTACAGCATGTTATTACGGGCATTGTCCAAATGCCTTTTAAACAGTGACAGGCTTGGGGCATCGACCACCTCTCTAGGAAGCCTGTTCCAGTATTTGTCCACCCTCTCGGTAAAGAAATGCTTCCTTATGTCCAGTCTAAACCTTCCCTGGTGCAGCTTTGAACCATTCCCATGTGTCCTATCACTGGATCCCAGGGCAAAGAGATCAGCACCTCCCTCTCCATTTCCCCTCCTCAGGAAGCTGTAGAGAGCAGTGAGGTCGCCCCTCAGCCTCCTTTTCTCCAAACTAGCCAAGCCCAAAGTCCTTAGCCACTCCTCATAGAACATTCCTTCCAACTCTTTCACCAGCTTTGTTGCCCTCCGCTGGACACATTCAAGGACCTTCACATCCTTCTTAAATTGTGGGGTCCAGAACTGCACGCAGTACTCAAGGTGAGGCCGCATCAACACTGAATACAGCGGGATAATCACCTCTCTTGACCAGCTGGTTATACTGGGTTTGATGCACCCCAGGATGCAGTTTGACTTCTTGGCTGCCAGAGCACATATTGAGCCTGCTGTCAAGCAGCACCCCAGATCCCTTTCTGCAGGGCTGCTCTCCAGCCACTCTTTTCTCACTTTATACTTGTGCCTGGCATTACCCTGTCCTAGGTGCAGAATCCAGCATTTTGACTTGTTAAATTTCATCCCAGTGCTCCAATCTGTCTCAATCCCTCTGCAAACCCTCTTGTTCCTCAAGCATCAACAGCACCTCCCAGTTTGCTATCATCAGCAAACTTGCTAATGGTGCCTGGGACAACAAAATCTGTGGCCTGCCCATGTACAGATATAGACAAATGTAGATGTAATTGCAAGTCTCCACTAACCTCACAGTTATCTTTGGGGCTTTCTGTACACATTACAGCACAAATTTCTTTTAAAGCAGGTCTATAAGGGAACAAATGTGGAGACGTCAGCTTCAAATTATATTGCATCGTTTAGTCTGACGCAGGGTCTGCCCAAGGCCACCATTGAGCTTTTAAATTCTTTCTGCTATTTCAAAAATACAGAAAGACTCCCTTCCTTATTTACCAAATCAGCAAAGACAAAATCATGAAAATACTACTTGCTATGTAGTGCCACGTGAGTGAGGTTTGGATGACTTTGGAAATAAAAAAACAGTCAAATATGTATATTGTATCTACTGAGGGACTTCTTTTAACTGCTCAAAAAAAAGCATGTCACTTATCTTTGCAGTACAGACCAGGTGAATCACCATTTTTAATATATCATTGCATATACAGAGTCAGAAGTTACGCAGATTTCATATTTTATTAATTACAAAGATCTTAATTATTTTGCTGCACTCACAGACAGGAAAAAAATGGTGACGTGGAAAACCCAAGCCTCCTAAACTCCTGCTGTGCCTTCTCTCCATAGTACTCTTCAGCTTGCAGAGCAGCTTCACTCTTTGAAAAAATAAAATACTAATTTTTAGAGAGAAAAAAGGACATAAAAATGATTTGGTATAGAGCAAAAATGTGTGAAACCAACCATGAGAGGAGGAAGATGAGACTTCTGTAACATTATACTTCTCTATTTCCTAGAAAGTAATGCCACTGCTGTTGTTTAGGATATGTCTATGAAGTCTGCAATAGGATGAAAAGAGGCTGAAGCCAAATAATAACGTTACTGTAATGCTGATCCTGACTGCAGGGCGCATTGCCCCTGAGTTCATCAAAGCACTAGCCATGGCTGCAGGACTTCAGTTTGGAGTGATCCATGCTTTTTAAGTTCAGAGAATGAGAGAAGTAGGCTGTTGTCTATTTGAAAGACTGTAGACGTCCCCATAACCATTCATCACTTCAGAGACTGACTTTCAAAGTATTTATGCAGTGGCTGTTTGCCCTTTGGCCTTTTCTATAAAAGATTTTTTGCACTCACATAGTTACATGGTGGCAGCGCTGTGAATTTCTGGTGCAGGAGTGCTGAGCTAGAGGAAATCAAAACTCAAAGACCTGAGTAAGATGCTGAGAGTCCAATTTCTTGCACTGAAACTTTTAACACTTGGGCTTCTACCTGAAATCGTTTGAGTTTAATTTTCTGTGACGCTGAACACTGGCACAATTCTTAGCTGGAATTGTGGGAGCCCAGCATCTTTTAGATGAAGAAGGAGGAGAAGGAGGAGCAGGAGGAAATATAGACCTGGACATCCAAAATGGAAGGGACCTAAAATGAAGACCACTAACAAATGTTTAGTCAAAAATTCTGTCTCGGTTTTGCCTCTCTGTAAAGTAAGGATGTTAATAGTTACATCCCTTAAAAACAGATTTTAGGGATTTCAGTATTTGTTAAAGCCCTGAAGAAATACTGCCTGTTCTCTTTAATTAAGTTCTTGGGAAGAAAGTGAGTTTAGTGTTAACATGATCCTGTCTGCCTGCCCTTCCCCTGGAGAGCTATTCCCATCCCCAGTAAATGGCCCATATTGCACTTCAAATATGGCAGGTAGAACAACAGCATGAAATTTTGCCTATGGGAGCTTTGCTGTTTTTCTTACTGTCTTCTGCAGCAAAATAGATATTTGCCTGCAGAGGAAAAGAAACACGTTAATAGGGATGTGTTTTGTTTCATATTTTTAATTAACCTTTGTTTTCAAATGTGGGGTTTGGGGCCCATAAAAAATGTTGCCATTTCACTCAAGTAAGTGATTGCAACAGAAAGCATCGTCTCCTTGGCACAGCTTCCAACTGCCCTTCTGCTATGTAACTCTAACCCAACTCTGTTGGGTTGGTAACTGGGCTCTGGTGCCATTGCCTTCACAATAACAAGGATGGCGTAAGGCAAGATGGAGCCATACCTGTCTTGTGACATGGGAAGGGCCCTGGTTCCAGCTCTGTGACATGGCTCTGTTCCCTGCCCGACCCAGTGGCCCTCAGTACGCACACACTCAGGGTGAAGGTGAGCTTTTGGAGCAATAACCAGAGACCTCCTCTCCCCCAAAAGAGTGGCCTTGTTCTTTTGGAGTAACAGGAGTGGTCATTTGGGTGTCCTCTCCTCTTGAGGGCTATTTCTGTTCTCCTCCTGCTGGGATAGGTTTTGTTTGCCATTTAAAACAGTAATGAGATTAATAAATCAGGTTTTTCTCACACACAAATATTAACAGAGTTCTCTGCAAACTTAGGCAGGTATCAGTGATTTTATTTAACTTAGATCATATTCTGGAATTTTTCTTTATGGCCAAGAGTGTTAGAAGCATTTTATTTCAACAAAAGGTGTGTTTCTGCTGAACTCACAGAATTCATGAACTGGAAGGTACAGGCCTGTAGTTCTTCCTGTAGCCACGACACATGGTGTATCCTCAGGAGCTGCCGTTCTGCTCAGGGAGGGTAGGATGGATATGGGAAAGGAGCAGCATAGTGTACCCATCATTGTTTTGTCCACCAGTTAAACCTAAATTCTGGCACCAGTTTCAGTCAATTAAATTTCCATTGTATTCTTGCTTTTACTAGTCTTGGTCTTTAGACAGTCTTAAGATAGTGGTAAGAGACTTTTATTTTTTGGAGGAGAGGAGGGACCTTTTTAAATCATTAAGGCCAGAGACCTCTCTAGAACTTCCCTCACTGTTGGCGTTCTCCTTTCCTAGGAGCAGGTTTCAGCACGAACTGATTGTTTTGATGGTGACAGTAATGTGCTTGTAGTGACTATTTCTCATGGGGCCCCCTCTTCCTTCTGTTACTGTCCAGTACAGCCAATCCGCTGGTGCCCAGCCAATGAGGCATTTCTCAGAAAATTCCCAAACGTGCTGCAAATGCACTGGTAATTGTAATACTGTATGAATCCTCACCCTGTTTTTGACCAGCTGAATCACTGCTCAACTACAGAGTATGCATTGCCTCAGTTATTATAATAGGACAAACAATCCATAAAATAAACACAGACAAAGGAATAACATCAGTCAAAGCAAAATATGCACCTTGGAACAAAGCTATTAAAAGATTACTGAGAGGTACTTCAAGGACTGTAATGTCTGTCAGACATGTAGTACTAGAACTAGATGAAATGATTCAACTGATGCATTAAATGCTTTCAGTATAAGCAAGTGGAAAAACTCAGTGAAGAGACGCAGCCCTTGAGTTGGGTAAACAGCATGACAGCTGGTGAAAAAACTGACAAAATACATTTGCATAGTGCAATTCATTTATACAAGATGGTACTGAGAAGAGCTCAATAACAGATGCCTGCAATTGAGGAAATAATATCTGAGTTGGCTGGCGAAAGCACAGGCTGTCTTGCAACCAGGCAATTTTGTATTAAGCAAGCAATTACTTACCCTGATCTCCACACTACAGAGTAGAAATGGGTGGTTGAAAGAGATGATATGGATTAAATTTGCTGTAAAAGAATATTAATGCTGCCAGCCAAATATGCTAAGAGGACTCCCTGAGATAAATACCCAGGTGATCAGCGTGCTCAGGTATAGTAATTTGAAGTTAGCACAAAGTCAAGGTAGATCATGTCTGCAACATCCTTTTGCTTCTAGGAGCAAGCTAGGGAAGCATAACTGAAATAAGGGAAAAACAAGAGAAGCAATGACTGTCAACAGTATTATACAGGGGTCACTTGCTGTCTGGTACGAGGGTACCTTGAACCGGGAAAGACTAAAGCAATGCGACAGCTGCCTGCACCTGAAGTATGTCATCTTCCTAGTGAGGAAAGAGAGACTAAGAGATTACTAATATCTGTAAGTTTTCTGAACTAAATTGTTTCCAAGCATTTAAGGTGTCAGTTGAACAAAGGTGCAATGCAGACATAACTCTTTCAGCTTGGTGTATCCAGTATGTCACTCTAGGAGCAAGTGACCAACTGTTTAATGTCCAAATGCTAGATTCAGAAAGTAGGGCCAAACAAATGACGTGATGCTGATGAGAAAGTGTCTGGGCTGTTGCTTTTCCAAGAAGGACACCAGGTAGCTTTCATATCAAACCTGCTGTTATCAATGGAATGGAATTATGAAAGTCAATATGAAAACTGGCTTTTCAAATGCAAAATTTGGCCAGTTTAATTTTGCAATCTGAAGATTGTGAGTCAATTTGAAAATGAGCATGACTCACCATAACTTTTCATAAAACCAGTAGAAGTGGCTTCAAAATGCTTTCAATGCATGCAGCTAAAATATCTCCGTTATTTTTAGGCCAATAATGTGCCCTAATTTAGATTAAACCAACAAGGAAAACATTATGGTATATATCCACCCTTGAGAACAGCAGAATTACAATATTGTAGTAGAATATGTCTAAAATTTTTTGACCTGCGAGAAACAGAAAAAAGCCTCCAAACCTATCAACCAGACTAGTTATGAGGCTGAAAATATCCAAAGATGTAAACAACAAGAAACAACTAAATGTTTGTCGTTCTGTCTGGCCAGACCTCAGGAGCAAAGGAGCCCACGTACGTGGCGAATTCAAAGAGTAAGATCCTCTCTGCCAGTAACTCCTTGTAATACCTGGGTCATTGAAAACCTGAGCTCTGAAGAACGAGAAGAGCTGTCAGAAAGAACTGCAAGTCCTCTGAGGAGGCAGACTTACCACATGCTGGCCAAACATCACCCAGGTTAGCAGCGACCTGAGAAGGGAGCTTTCCCGTTAGCGAAGGAAAAGCTGCCAAATCTGTGTTTCTTTCTGGTGCCCCATGCATAAGACAAACATGAGAGCAGAAAAACAAGAAACCAGGCACAAATTGCATGAGGTGTGTCAAAAAAGGAGGTCTGGACAGATTATTCCATGGTCTCTTTGCAGCCTTGCCTTCAGTAAGAAATGTTTGGTTCTCCGCTGTAAAACTGTTTGTGTACTTTTTATTGTAAGTCTAGATTTCTAATTATCATCAACCACAGAGCCAAGCTGACATTCCCTAATTACATTTTTTCCCAGTTATCTGAACAAGTGTGGCAGTGCTGTTTAGATTAGGTTTGTTCTGTTTCACCAGGATATTTTAGAACAATGTGATTATGCGTGGTTGCACCTAGCTACTACTATCATGACAAGTACAGAAGTTAAATTATGAAGCAAACGTAAGCTTTGAAGAAATTTTTATTTAATCTGTATTCCCCTGTTTCATCTGCTCATCCATCCAGCGCAATCTGCATCATTATTAACCACACCATATTTCTAAAAAAAGAGTATAAAAAGTAAGACATCTGTGTTATAGCATTAATATATTCAAAGGTTTTTACTTTCATCTTCCAGGCATTAACACTATGTAAGTGCAATGTAGGCGCAACTTACAGCATCGATGAGATACCACAAGAAAAACGTACTAAGTGGCAAAAAAGAAGGAAAAAAAGATACAAGTAGACTGAGTATTATGTAAAAAGAGGACTTTTATTCATAAATAGAGCACTTTCGCCTATTGCTCCTATATACCTTTATTTCTAATTGCTACCACAATTTTTAAGGCACTGAGGCAAGCCTCCAGCAGTGTGCTGAAGGTGTGTTTGTGCTGTTATGCCCTCTGGCTTTGCTGCCAGCCTATTCCCTTAGATCAGAGCCAGAAGGCAGACTGTTTTCGAATACCGATCACCTCACCCGGACCTAATCCTTTGAGTTCTCTTTGGCATCTATTCCTTCTGCCAGTTTCCTCTTCTGTTCCTCTCTTTTCTTCTGAAGTTGACAACAAAGACATCCTCAGGGCCCTCCTTGATGTAAGACCACTCTTGATGTTGTTACAGTGTGGTTTTTTTTTGTACCCTAAAGTTGTGCTACTTTTATATTCAGCTAGCACAATATTTGCACACCAGAAGATAAAGAAAATGAGAATACGTTACACAGAATGATAGTTTCTTTTTTATTTGTACACCTTGGTCCTTTCAGTGGAAACCTTTTTTCTTTTCCTGTCATTCATCTACATACCTGATCAAGAACCTAAAGGTATCTTTTTACAGGCTGTGCTGCTTATATACCTTAAATTGGCCTGACCTGCCACTTTTAATTTTAAAAAGATGGCTGTATGGGATGTGGATGAATATGGAATTTCTATGAAGCACAAAACTTTTGAACGGTTCCTGTCCTCTGTGATAGTGAGTTTTAAAAGGGAAATCTCCAAAGAGCTAATTAGTAGACAAGTAGAGCTCAGGCTGAACAAAGCTGAAAAGATAGCAGATAACTAAAAGGACCTGGCCATAGCTGACAAAAATCAAAGCACTGACAGAGAGCTGGCAGTAACCTTGGGCTGCTAACTGACAGGGACAATAAAAAAAGCCTCTGAGTGTGGCAGAGAGTGACAGCCACAACCACGGGCTCTCTAAAGAGCCTGAAACCTCCACCAAAACGAAGATATAATCTTCTGCCTGGCAGCACCATATACTTTTCCCTCCCTTTCCAAATTGGGGAAATTGGAGCTTGTCTAAATAATTCTGCTGCTTGAATGTGAACTGAGAATGGAAACGTCCAAGACTGGCATGCAAAGTTTAGTGGCAAACCTATGGTCTGAGGGGACACGTCCGCAAAAATCTAAGTTTGATTGGGGGAAAGTGAAGGTTTCCTTTGCTTACCCCGACACTTTTGCTGGAGCAGCCACATAGCTGCTTGACTCTTCACAAGATAAACATGTAGCACATTTAGTCACTATATGCTCCCTGAAATGTAATATAAAATGGAACACAAAATTAGCTTCTCTGCAGTTGGTGGGGCAGGGGAGATGCTTATTGCTGCAACATGTTCATAGAGGAAAATGTGCTTAATCTGATTCTAGAAGTCACTTAAATTTCACTTAATAAATTGTGGCAATTCTTTACATTTGTACATCCTCACTGATCGTAAACATTTGCGCACTGTGATCAACAACCTCCGAAACCCTGTTCAGCAAGTAATCATGCATGAACTAACAATCTGAGGAAGTGTACACATGTAGCAGCTAACATATTGGACCAGCAACCATGCAAATGAGATATGCAAAAAAGCCTTGGAGATTGTTTTATAAGACAGTAGAGATGGTAACTGCAGGGAAAGTAAGGCTGCAGAATGCAGAAGGCATTTATGAAGCGTTGTCATCATTCCTGAAATCACCATGACAAGAATTTGGGTGTTGCTTTTGGGCATATTCATGTTAAGACAAGGATTCTAAAACTTGATTTTCGTATCTCACTGTTCTACCTGCAACCGATTTATCTTCTTTCATATAGTGAAACAGGGACCGATCTTCTTCAGAGGTGGCCAATTTCTTTTGTCCTACAAGCTTTAGTCAGCTTACTATATATCAGCAATCCGCATGAGCCCTAGGAAGCTGTAACTTGGGAAATCTCTCGTTTTGTGAAAGGGATGGAGATGATTTTAAGGTTAAAGAAGAGCTGAAATTTTCTTTATACTCTCCAGAAAATCTTGGCAGCACTTAATAAAATCCTTGGTTTACCCAGTCCTAGAGCAGTCACTATGCCACACTGTCTTGGATCCGTGTGTTTAACTTGATCTTTCAGCTAAATGGTCAGTTCTGAAAAGTCGTGCATGCATTTGAAGCATTAAATGGGGCTCAGAAGTAATATCTGCCCAAGACATGCAAGAAAACACATATAACTCGGTATTATTATTTCAATTTGCTTAAAAGCTTAGAACATCTAAGTCGTGTTTTCAGCATTAACACTGCTATTTAACAGTTTTAGAGCAAATCCAAAATCTTATAGAAATTGGCCTGCAGCTTCTAAATCTCGTAAAAGACATAATCTTTTGTTTCATTTACAGCTGTAATTTAGCAACCTCAAGACTGGGAAATTATTTTGTTTAGAAATTGTAATTCTAAACCAGAACGCACAAGGGCTGCTTAAGAGAACCTCTGTGTGGTGGGACAATTACACACAACAGGGCATCCTGCAGACAGCCCACAGCTTACGCTTGCAGTCAGAGCCATGCTCTGTATGAGAGTCTTGATTAAAAAACTCTCATGGGTTCCTTTGAATGATAATATTTTTAAAAATTTCATTCATCCTATTTGCCACCTCTTTTCATTCTCTTTTTCCATATGACCAAAATAGCGTTTGGCTGTGCTTCATTTCTCCTTCTTCTAAACCATATCCTCCACTCGCAGTCTTTGGCCTGGCCTGTCCCCCCTAAGATTTCTTTTCCCCCTCTTTCATGCTACATGTCTTACAGTCTCTTTTTAAGCCTTTGAGCTCTTCTTCATGGCTCCCACTTTCTTCTCCGCAGGTGTTCCTCATTCCTTGCCTACATACATTTCCCCTGCATCCCCTGCACAGGATACATTTCCCAGTTCTTTCCCTCAGAAAGTAACTTTACTCTTCCAAGTATGTGTTCTTTTTTCATTTTATGACAGAAGTCTATGAACACATATGAACCAGAATGACATAAAAGGGCAGGCAAGAATATGGCAGTTTTAGGCTTTTTCTTGCTTATTCTTCAATAAAATTTGCTTTGACCATCTTTCCTCTCCTTTCTTTCTCCAACTGCAGTGTTCTTCTCTATTTTACTGCATTATATTAGTAACTGCCCCCACTTAAAAAAAGGTTCGCAGCTTCATCCTCTGTTCTTACACTGATATAGCTGAAGAGCAAGATTCTAAAATCTGTTTTTGTTAATCTTAGTGGTTTAATTCCTCACTAGCTAAAGGGCTGGTACAGGTTAACATACCGACACATATATATACTAAAACCATCGTAAATTGGTTTTGGAAGGTAACATTGTATTGCATTATACTCAATGCATTCAAAATGAATACAGTTTATAAGGGTGACATTCATTTCTGGTAGCAACTGAAACAAAATTGGACCAGTTTAACTGAGACTGACATTAATATATCACTGAGCGGTTAGTTATATCACATGAATTAGATATTACAAATTCAAGAATCATTTGTTATGCTTTTAGTACAAATTTTCCTGACATAAGTGAGAGAGAGATAAATAGCCAGTCACAAAGATGTCATTTGGTCTCTTTGGGGCTATATTGATGACTCCTGCTGAGAAACTCTAGCAGCAGTTTACCATGCAATCAAATGTGGAACTGGGCATCCATGGTTTCTGTAGGGGTCTTTTATGATTGGTTCCTCACTTTTTAATATTGATTTTTATGAGGCACGTGTGTGTGTGTGTGTCTTTTGGCAGAAGAAACTCCATTGAGAAACTCTGGAGTCTCCTCCATTTAACTGACTTTAAAAGAAATGTCATAAGGAAAAGATGAGTTCTACTTTGTTACTACTTCCAGTGGAGGGAGAAGAACTGTGGTAAATGAGGCTTTATTTTGAGTGTTACTCAGGTATATCTCTACTTTCCTTTTCCCAGAACTACCTTGCACAGCCCTTCTGGATGTCAATATACTCACAGTTCCAGTAATTACCCTCAAATTGTTGATACTTAAAAAAAAAGAAAGTCAAAGTATTTTATTTGCATTATCATATTTCATTTTTATAAGTTGCTTCTGTATTGTTGTATTATATTGAATTGTTCAAAATCTTTTTTCCCCAAGGTTTGGGGGAATTTGGTAGCAAATTTAGAAATGCTGCCTTCTTGTTTCGGCTCAAGACAAAAATTGAGAAATGTCAGAATTTTCTCTTGGGAGACTATCCTATCTTCTAATTCAAGCGAACGTTGACATTAACCTCTGCTCAGGCTGTGTATTCTTTCTGAAGTACAGTTTTGTGACTCTGGAGCTTGTGGACGGCACTTGTGCTCAGCAAGCATTTCTGATACTTGTAGGCAGGATTTGTTTATCTATAGCAGCATGGCAGTCAGCAGTTGCTCTTACCGCATACAGCCTGCCTTTCTTTAAACAACAGTGTCCGCTACTCACAAGATGCTTGATGAACGTAGTACCCATTTAGAAATGTCCACATGGAGATGTGTATTACAGATCAGCTCTTTTTATTTATTGTACCCTTACTGGCACGATACGAGTCTTCCTGTTTAGCTGTCTTTTACCCGGGTCTATACGGTGGAAGTGTGTCCTCTCTGTGCACAGAGAGCCCGCTGGCATTGAGGAATAACTAGATGCGAGGACTCGGGCCTCATGGGCCTCATCTTACTCTTCTGAAACTAGTTCTACATTCCAGGGATGTAAATGAAGGCGCCCCTCATACAGCAGCGAGAAGCAAGAGCAGCTATGTGCTTGAAGTGCTTTTTCTTTTAATATGCACATTCCTTGAATGCTGCCTGAAATGACCAACAGCAGAATGTAAAAATGAAAGCTGAAGCTTCTTCTGCCAACGCAATCCCAAATCATCTGTTACAGAAGGCTGAATATTTACTGAAGAAACAGAGTCACAAAATTAAATTAATATGAACACCGCCAACACAGCCTCACAGAGAAAATGTGGAAAAATCTAAAAATCTCTTTTCTCCTAGTCATACTACACTGCACATCCTTCTGTAGTTTTCCTTCTTTTTAAGTATAGTAAAGCTACCAGACACTGCATGCATATTTTGGTCCAGTATAGAGAGACTTTTTGGAGTCGGGGGTATCTTTAAGCAACAGCTACAAAGGAATATTTTGTGTATATCTGGTTTATGACAACTGTGTCTGAAAAATGAATAGAAAATTTTCTCTTACTATTATAATTTTGAAGTAGTTTGCATTGCATTAGTTGAGTGGGAGCTTTTTCAATCTTTTCGTTAAAAGAATTTGCTTTCTTCTTCATCAAAAATTTTATTTAAAAAAATAAATCTGTTATTTAAATAAAAATCAATAAAACCCATGCTGAAGCTATTGCTGCTAAGTGTGTTTTAGAGAGACAACAAATATTCTAACGGTTGCTAGAGTTTTTGCTTTTTATTATGAGGAAATGGCTTCTGGTAAAATATACCTGATGGAAAAGACGTAATTGTTGCTGGAAATGCGTGCAACCTAGGTTTCTGGCTATTTTTGGTGCACAAATAATAATATCAGGAGCCAAAAGTGGTTCCTTCATACATTTATTTGGCAAAGAAAAACACAAATTTTCCTTTCAGAGATTCATCTCCACCCTGTAACGCATTCAAGCCAAGCTAAATCTGATGTCTCTTCATGCCGTACAGGATGTGCTTGCTTGCTTGCTGTGGTGGGATTGCTCACAGGGAAGCTTGCGGTTGCTTCCAGATTGTTTCCAAATACATGACTTTTATGGTTTGAGTTACTGATTAAAGGTCACTTCTCTATTTGTATTCTACTTGGAGGCTTCAGATGAGATGAAATTCTTGAATTATAAAGCTATTTAGGCAGCTATGAATTGTGCTGAGCGGTGAGAGCTCAGAGTTCAGCTCCCTGCTGACTAAAAAAGCCCCAGATTGTTCCCCCAGAAGCTTCAAGAGCTGATCTTTTTGAAGAGACTTTGTTGAGACCATAAACTGCATTTTTGGAGGAGTCTTTTAATTGACAGTGGCTCTATTAGTCTAATGTATTTTAATACTGTACATGCTTTTAGTCTCATAAGCATATTTTATAAATCAAAAGGGAGATGCGCTATTGTATATAATGCATTCAAAGAGAATATTAACACTATTTAAAAGAACAAAATACACAGCATATGGCAATAAGTATGAAATAAAAATGAGATTACACAGTAACCTCTGCACATTAAAAATGTTACTCATTCACATGAAAAAGTGTTAATTGCATTAAAGTGTAAACTACAATTAATTATCAACATTTACCATCCTTGCCTGTTCACTGACTGCAGTCAAACGATTCCTGAACTGGATCTGGCCTAGTGACACTCACATACCTGTGCCTGATGATTTTAAATGACACTTCTGGTCTCAGGTCACAACAGCCTCACGGGGCAGTGCGCTGGGCGACTGCAGGACCAGCAGAGCTCTCACGGTGCGGGGTTTGTATCTCTTTGCCTTCCCCAAGGATTCATCAGATGAAAATTGATGTGAGAGTGACAAACAGCCTAGGCAAATGATCTGCAAATCGTAAGGCCATTTTGTGTGTTTTCATTAAAAAGTTTCACTCAGTTTCTAAATTTTGTCCCAACACAATTTTCTGGCATATATTTCATTGCGGTGCGGAAGGCAGTCAGAGGCCCTTCTCACTCCAAATAGCCATCAGAAGGATGTTTGCCAGAACTTCAGTGAACACATCAGTTGTTAACAACTATTCTATGTCAGGGCTGCAGACTAGCTCAACTGAAGTTCCAGTTGCCTTCCCTTGCTTTCCCCAAATTACCCCACATGTATGAAGAAAACACAGGAGAATTCTCACACAATAATTCGTGGAAGTGCTTCCTTTACTCCAGTGCAAGGGAGACAAAAATATGCTCAGAAGATCCTAATTTACACTTGTTTGGTATTATGGCTTTTGGATGCAGAAGCTAGAAGTGTTAACTTGACTCTCGCTGTGTAACAATGAAACATTAAGTGCCGATTCTGCGTAGAAATTTGCAGTGTGCTTCGTGGCAATGAACACCAGTAAATTCTTTCAAATACCTCTTAAGTGAGATAGAAAAGGCAAACAGTTGAAGTACCAAAGCTGTACAGTATTACATGTGGCTTTTTGAAGTTACTTACTGCCTTTCTTTCCAATTGCAAAGTGCATGCTAAGGAAAAGTGCAGTCATTTGACTGTAGTTACCTGTTGCTAACTGCTCCATTTGAGTGGGAAAAAAAAGAAACTTGCTGCAGCTTTTTAATCATCTCCTGGCTCTACAAAGACATGAAAAAAAGAGTATTTAGATTGAGCAGAAAGCAATAGGGAATACAGGAGTTGCAGTTCACTTTTTTCTATGTTTTTATTAACATTTTTTATAAAGGTGATGTTTCTATCTTCTGATCCTTTGTGATCTTCAAAGTTAAGCTTTCAGTAGGTATAGGCATACAAACATAAAAAAATGACACACATATTAGGGTTTTTTCTATTTGCAAAGTGGCTGTTCTATTTCAGTTAGGCTAACTCAAAGAGTAACTTGAATTAAATCTCAAAAGGCACCCGAACTAGGTATAACACTTCTCAATCTTCAGGAATGTATGAATTATGATAGCTTTTGGCTAATCCTTTCACAAGATTTAGCGCCACTGCATATTCAGTTGCTGACTGTCAGCCTTGTCAGAGGATAGAAAGACCAACATGATGAAAGAATCTGCTGTTGTCAGTGGCGTTTCTCAACTACCCTCAAAAACAGTCAGAAAAACACAGAAGAGCTAAACCCAGACACCAAAAATGCTTTTAGTGAGAGCTGTTTGCCTCTTTCTAAGAAACAGGCAAAAGGTCTACTCCAAGCGACCCTGTCTAACAATCAGAACATCTCGTGTATGATATAAAATTACACAGCATGAAGTCTAGACCACCAAAAGATGATAGGTTGGTTCTCATCATAGGTGTGTTACAGTGCTCATCTACCTGTCAGTAGTGACACAAGAGAATTCAGCCCAAAAGTCTTGACAAAATATTGACTTAAATGTTCCGCCCTCCACTAAGTTAATAATAGTGATATCCCATTAATCTGCCAGATACCTTTAACAAATAAACTGGTGTTCATTTTCCAGTAAGTTTGTTTTTATTTACTATAGGCAATGTATCAGCAGTTTAAAGGTCAATATTAAAACCTGGATTATATTTTGAAGATTTAGGACAAAAACACAGTACGTACAAAGTCTTAAAATTTGCCTGGGAGGACAACCATGCCAATGAACTAATAAGATAAATTTAAAAACACATAGATATTATCATATGCTGTAATGAATATGGCAACACAGTAATTCCCTAAAATAATGACTTTGCAGTCAGGTTATGTTTTATTTATAGACTTACCATTTGCTTTGAAAAATTACGACCTGTTTCTTTTTTTAATTAGTCGCAATCTCCAGAATCCAATGAAAGGTACTAGCATCATTAGACAAGAGAAGACTCTTTTTACTCACAAATAATCCAACACAAATTGCTTAGCAGCCATCCAACACTGCTTCTCGAGCTCCATCCTTTCAAGAGATCTACAAACCCATAGTGATAGTTGCAAACGGGCTATGTAAAGCAGACACACTGGCACTTGCCACTCTTAAAGCTGTTGAGTTGAAAATCACTCTTCCATCAGCCCCTAAGTATTCCAGAATTGCCTGCCCCCTCCAAAATCAACCCCAACACAATCAGACACCCCAAAACATAGGCAATTTGAGAGGCTTTTAAAGACATGTAAAACAAGAAGTGTAATATAAGACAAATCGTTCTTTTCCTCCTCATATAATGATGGAGGTGTTATTAATTCAATTGCCAAATTTATATCTTTTCAGTTAGCAATTTTCAGTGATGTGTTGCTAAAGCCTTCTACCAAGATCAGGGAATTCAGGCTCTGTCCTAGTTCTATCATAACCCTTCAGTATGAGATGGAGTAAATTGTTTTCTTCTGCTTCAGTTGCTCATTGATAAATGGGGATAACAGTGCATTTCACGACAGATGGATGCTGGTGAAAATTTACTGATAAACCTGATACTCACAGGATAAAAGCATGTGCTTTAAAAACCACCTCCCTTCTTTGCTAGTGTTGCTCATCCTGGGAAATGGGTAAGTAACAGATGGTTTCTTGACAGCATAGAGCTGGGAATGTCTTTTTTCTTTTTTTTTGTCTTTTTGAGAGAGTTTTAGAAAAATGTAAACTGGGGGCAGGGGAGATTCTAGGCTGCAAATAAGACCTATGAAAACAATAGTTATTAAAAAGTCAGTGGTAAATATAATCATTTAAAGGAAAACTGAGGCCAGCTGCTCTCCTAAAATTAATCTGTGCTTTTTAATATCAACTACACATTGGTCTGAGCAGTTCATGCTAACCTATCTGAATTCAGATTAGGTTAGCTGTAAGAGAAGGTTTCAGTTACCAGAAGATTGTTGCAATTAAACCTGCAATGGGTAAGCAATTTTTAAAGATAGTAAATGGTACCCTTTCCCTGATACGGCTGCAACCAACCCCTGCTAGGGGAAAAAAGTGATGTATGCTCCTTGCACTTCTTTTCTGAGGAATCATTTACTCTTAATAGTGAAAATTAGTGCTACATCCTACAGCCAGGTATACTGAATATCAGCAATTGTATCTCAAAGACCTCAGACAGAAACACTGACGGAAAGTTTTGAAGATATAACTGCCTTTGAAAGAATCACTTAAGTGTTGATAGAAATAAAATTGCACAAGTAATTAAGTATTACTGTGATCTAAATAATACTGTTGATGCAACTAAAGATAACTTGAGACACAGCTAAAGTGACTCCTGGGGCTGCTTTATTAGCAATGAATGAACAAAAGGAGGGAAAACATAACAGGCTGTTGGAAGAACATCAGTTCAGTAAAATGGACATGAATCTAATGGAGATGTCAGAGTTTCAGAGTTATTTTCAGAAAGCAAGGCTATTAAAACTGTTTTCACCAATAAAATCAGATGATGTACCCTCTTGTAAACAAGACAGATCACTTGCACATGTGCCAAGAATGCATTGAGATAAGGAACTGACCGGAACAGAATAAGGGGAGTTGGATCTTTCTCTTCTTGGATACTGCAAAGATGCTTGTGTATTATTTATAAACAGTTGTGTTCTACATAGTTACTTTAAATGGCCAAGGCTAGATTTCTCAAGCACAACAGTACCAGGTATACCATTACAGGAGAAGAAAGAAAAAAGATAAAAATAAGTAGATTAAGTTAATGGTTTCATTCACATGGATTTATGTGTTCTGTCTAGTCTGGTGTCCTCATTCATCCAGTGAAAGTTGTTGCCTAGATGTAGTAAATACCTTGGGATTCAGGCATAATTGATTGAATTAAAAATAATAACCTAGAATCATAGAATCGTAGAGTCATCTAGGTTGGAAGGGACCTTTAAGATCATCAAGTCCAACTATTAACCTAAGACTGCCAAAACCACCACTAAACCATGTCCCTAAGCACCACATCTACCCATCTTTTAAATACCTCCAGGCATGGTGACTCAACCACTTCCCTGGGCAGCCTGGTCCGATGCTTGACAACCCTTTCTGTGAAGAAATTTTTCCTAATATGAATCCTATACCTCCCCTGGCACAACTTGAGGCCCTTTCCTCTTGTCCTATCATTTGTTATTTGGGAGAAGAGACCAATCCCCATCTCCCCATCAACCTCCTTTCAGGTAGGTGTAGAGAGCAATAAGGTCTCCCCTCAGCCTCCTTTTCTCCAGGCTAAACAACCCCAGTTTCCTCAGCTGCTCCTCATAAGACTTGTGCTCTAGACCCCTCACCAGCTTTGTTGCCCTTCTCTGGACACGCTACATCTATTTCTCTAAAGTGTTCTGATATATTTACAAAAAAAATGGAAGTTATTATCCAAGTCCTACCGTGACGAAACTAAGACACTGAATGTTATGTGGTAAGAATAAGCTTGTCCTGCAAGCTAGTGACAGAGTCCACCAGAGTTAGGAATGGAACCAAAGTTGATGTTATTGCCCCTGGGGCATGTTGATTCCCCTTCGGCAAGGACTGCACATATGAGATATGCCACATTTTTTCAAATGTATGGGATTAGCTGCTTAACAGAAATACTGATTTATGTTTTGGATATATAGAACAAAAGTGAGCAAAAGTGCTCACTGACTCAAGTGGGTCAAGATCAAGCTATATCATAATAACTAACAGATGTACCATGTATCAAAACAAACTATCTGGAACCTCAGATCACAGAAATTTGCCGTGGGGAAAGATATATTAGGTTATCCATTGCCTCCTGCCTGGTTATGACTCTTTACTACAGCAGAGGTCCCTTTTTTTTCTTTTTCTTTTTGTTAGCAGGTCCAAAGGCTTTGTCTTCTCTTCCTCAATGCCTTCACTTCTCACCCTCCATCTCAGCTCTGGTTCCATGTTGAACCTCCCATCATGTCTTCATACACTCTCCCTGCATCAGATTCACAGTTCTGAGGCTCCACAGGACTCTCTCTCTTTCCCTACCCAAAATACAGAAAGACACAGCACAGTGGTACAAAAGAGGCATTGTTGGGAAAGGGCACGGGGGGCATAGAGCTTGATCTGGCTTCCAGCACTGTCTGTCCATTCTCTGGTGCCACAACATCAACGCACAGCTCTACCCATACATGGAGGCTGGAGAGGCAGTCACAATTCCACAAGGGGTGCCGTGGCTACTGATTCTCCATACCTCACTCTTAAATGTTCATATATGACAGAATTAAGGAAGACAGAACAGGTTACACTCTGTTGTTCTCTTCTCATACACCCTAGTAAGACAAGAATATGTAAGTGTAAGTACTAGTTATAAAGTGGGTCTGCAAGCATTGTTTTGCTAAAAATATGAATGTTCCGTGTACTTTTCCAGTCCCTTCTCTATAATTATTCCATTCATGTCCAGAGATGCACATGTCTCAGATCTGATTAAATAAATTTTGGAATTGTAAAGCAGAAAGAGATATACTCATGTGTAGGATTAAAGGCCTCGCTGAAGTCAGCAGCTGTTGCAGGCACAGTGCTAAGCCTGCATGCTGAACAGAGCTGCCAACCTGAAAACAACATGGGCAGCCAAATGCATTTAGAGCACTTAGACACTCGTAGGGTTTGAATGTACTGAGCTGCTGTTTTATTAACAATACTTTCTACTGGAAGACTTGTATATACACCTTTCCAAAAATGCTCTTACAAATTTAGCTAATATACTGTATGCATCTTGTATTAACTTTCTTTGCTAACTTCACTGACCTTCACAATAACCGACAGTACCTCGTACTGAAGCAAAAACATTTCATATCTCTTTTTTTATTTACTGCTGCTATTACTCCAAATAATTAACTTCTACTCACTTATTCCTATCAATTATCCAATAGAAAACAGGATATAAGAGCTATAAAATAATACTGAAACAAGATATATTATTTAAAAAATGAAGCTCTTGGCTGGAGCTAGAATTTTGGTCAAGTTGAGGACTGAGGTTTTAATTTACATCATTACAGAAAAGGCTAACTGCAAATTTAGAACCAGTAAAAAAACTTGGTGTAGTGTGGTTCACATGACTTCCCAGGGAAAGATGTAACAATCCATTCTCGTTTATGGAGATGTATTTTACAGAATTAATCCAAATGCAAAGAATTGACAGGAACTGGAATATTGTTTTTCCTCTTTTCTGTTTATATATTTGCTTTGTAAATGTGGAAAGGGAGATTACATTCAGAATTTTAAAAGAAACAATTTTCCCAATCTCTTGTCCAAATTTATCCATTAAGCATCATCTGTTAAGATGCTTAATTATATTAAGGAGGAAAGAAAGCAACTCTGCCTCATCATTTTTTTCATTCTGGAGGGAAGATGTCCTCCCTTCCAGGCTGTCTCTTCAGAAGGGTTTATTTCTAGTGATTGTAGTCGATATTTCCCTTACACACCTTTATTTAGTCATTTTATTTATATTAATGACCCCATCTCCAGAGCTGAATATCACAGAAGCGTCATTAATTTTCGAGGATAAAGCAGCCTTGCTGCACTTGGAACAAAGAATACCCAAGCATATGTCATTTGTCCTACAAGCTCTGGTGCAGTTTGCTGCATTTTATCCCTCTGTTCAGTTGCACACCTCGCTGGGGCAGCAAATCAGGTTCTGTGACTGTTTCTCAGCTGCCTAGTTTCCCAGACTAGCGTATTATCTTAAAAGGCTGATGTGAAAATGTTTGTGCTAAGATGTTGACCTGTGAACTGACGCCCACCAAAAGGTTCTATTCAGCTAGCCATTTGCTGAAGTATTAAACCAAGAGCAGAAAGCTAAAAGAACAAGAAGGGGCAGCCCATCACAGTCTAATTTGCCATAGGTTGTCTGTTAGAGCCCCTCCAAGAATATTGGTGGTAACTGCATGACGTAAAGTTTCTCGGGAAGGGGCTGATTATGACAGTCGTGTCTCTACTGACAAAGAAAATTATTTCACTGATGAGAAACAGAAGATCATGGCAGGCAGAGTGATGATGTTCAGACCTTTTGTTTTCAGAGAGATTTTTGATTCTGAACATCTACCAAAAGACAATGCTAACAACACTTTATAATGCCTGCTGATTTATACAGAAGTGACACCAGAACAACTTACTAGGAAGGATAAATAAAACACTAACTGAATGACACCAAAATAGAATAATAAGATTAATTACAGGCTAGTGAATGAGAATGATGTCTGGAGAAGATCTAATCGAGAATTAGGGGAGGTCTATGAAGAATGATGATATGTTATTATAATGATGGAAACAGCACAGCAAAGTATGTCTGGGGTACATGTCATTTCCTTTCTTTTCTTGCCCACATGATCTAGGAGAAGATGGAGGAATTATACTGAACAAGAACTACAAGTTCCTCATGTTCAGTTACTAGTTGAGTTACTAGCAATAGCAAAAATATTCTGCGAAAGAAGAAAGTGGGAACAAGTCCTGAGATCGGCCAAGGTCTTTTCAGAGTACTCAGTGACAGAGACCAGTACAGCAGAAATAAGAGGCCTATATATTGTGTATTTACTGCTATACATTGCTCTTCATAGTAAAATTCTTCTTTAAACACAGTATCTGTAGCTTGGGGAACATATTGCCTGAAGGTTTCACAGTTGTCTTCACACACCTCTCATGTTCTGTTCACAAAAAAGGTAAGAGAACTTTAAAGGGAACAGTAGCACACACAAACACTTATATATAGAATAATAGAATGGTTTAGGTTGGAAGGGCCCTTAAAGATCATCTAGTTTCAATCCCTGTGCCATGGGCAGGGACGCCTCCCACTGGACCAGATTGTGCAAAGCCCCATCCAGCCTGGCCTCGAACATTTCCAGGGATGGCACCTCCGCAGCTTCCCTGGGCAACCTCTTCCAGTGCCTCACCACCCTCAGAGTGAAAAATTTCTTCCTGAGATCTAATCTAAATCTACCCTCTTCCAGTTTGAAGCCATTACCCCTCGTCCTATCACTACATGCCCTTCTAAAAAGTCCCTCTCCAGCTTTCTTGTAGGCCGCCTTCAGATACTGGAAGGCCACACTATAAGGTCTCCCTGGAGCCTTCTCTTCTCCAGGCTGAACAACCCCAGCTCTCTCAGCCTGTCCTCATAAGCAGAGCTGCTCCAGCCCTCTGATCATGTTCATGGCCCTCCTCTGGACTTGGACCTCCAACAGGTTCACATCCTTCTTGTGCTGAGAACTCCAAAGCTGGATGCAGTACTCCAGGTGGGGTCTCACAAGAGCAGAGTAGAAGGGGAGAATCACCTCCCTCGACTTGCTGGCCAGGCTTCTTTTGATGCAGCCCAGGATGCAGTTGGCCTTCTGGGCTGCGAGCGCACATTGCCGGCTCATGTTGACCCCCAAGTCCTTCTCAGCAGGGATACTCTCAATCCATTTTCTGCCCAGCCTGTATTTGTGACTGGGATTGCCATGACCCAGGTGCAGGACCTTGCTGTTGGCCTGGTTGAACTTCATGAGGCTGGCATGGGCCCACCTCTCAAGCCTGTCAAGGTCCCTTTGAATGGCATCCTTTCTCTCCAGCGTGTTCACTGTGCCACATAGCTTGGTGTCATTGGCAAACTTGGTAAGGGTGCACTCAATCCCAACATCCATGTCACCAACAAAGATGTTAAACAGCACTGGTCCCAGTACCGACCCCTGAGGAACGCCACTCATCACTGGTTTCCATTTGGACATCAACCCATCAACCGCAACTTTTTGAATGCAGCCATCCAGCCAGTTCCTTATCCACTGAGTGGTCTGTTCATCAAATCTGTGTGCCTCCAATTTACAGACCCAGATGTCATGTGGGACAGTGTCAAACACTTTGCATAAGTCCAGGTAGATGATATCAGTTGCTCTTCCCTTATCCACCAGTGCTGTAACCCCACCATAGAAGGCCACCAAATTTGTCAGGCATGACTTGCCCTTAGTGAAGCCATGTTGGCTGTCACTGATCACCTCCTTATTTTCCACGTGCCTTAGCAGAGTTTCCAGGAGGATCTGCTCCATGATCTTGCCGGGCACAGAGGTGAGACTGACTGGCCTGTAGTTCCCCCAGTCTTCCTTTTTTTTTCCTTTTTGAAAATGGGGGTTATATATGTTCATGTGTGTTTGCCTGTCTTTTGCCTTGACTACTTGCCTAATTTGCAGCCTCTTGAGATAGGAATGATTTCCTTTCTTACCTGAAGCATTTATATACCAAATCGTTTTTACAATCATTCTTGTCCTGCAGATTACCTGCAGGCAGTGTGTTAAAATATTTTACTGTTTTTCTGTAGACATTGAGTGAGATCATGTGCTTACTATTTCTTCATTGGCTGGGAATAATTTGTAGCCAAGTTTCTGGTGTAAAAGCTAATATTTAGGAATGTGCTACCTCTGTGAAAGTTCCTACCAGAACACCTGTGGAACTGAATTCCTTAGCTGAAGAGGGTGGGACAAACAGTTGGAACAGTCAGATTTTATTTTTTGCGAGCATAAATGTCTTTTCAAAGTTGCTTACACTTATTTCTTTAACTAACTGGATAATACCTTCCAGTGTAATTGGAAGAAAATTAACATGCCACCTGAACATGCCATCTGAACGTGTTACTTTGAAAGATTACATTCATGATGGGATGTAGCATTTCAAGGAGCCTACACCTACTGAAACATTGCAATTTCATTTCACTACATCTGAAGTCTTACTTGAGTATGACCCAACATAGAGTCTTCAGCAATCTCAGACCAGTCAAAATACTGCCAAGTAATTGTTGATCATAAGTGACCAGTTAAAGAACACTTATATTTAACAAGTTTGTGTGATTATCATATGAAAAATGTGCTGAGGACAAACAGCTTAGGGAATTCAGCAGCACACTGGATAAAAATGGAAATTCCTCTAAGATTTTCATTATTTTCAAAACTAACTAGGCTACTCAAATGCAGAGATGCAATTATTCATTTGCAGTCCACGAATTCACATAAAATGATCCCTTTTTCACTCTCCATTTGGACGACAGGATAGTGCAGAAGAAACAAGAATGTTTGCGTGATGGGCTATATGGTTTTATTAACATGTATCCAGAAATAATGGAATGAGTCCCTCAGACTTTCAGAAAAAATACTTCATCCAACAGAGACCTAAACTATGAAAATTTCACCCAGCAGCCAGAAGTTTTCAAAAAGTTATGAGCTGCTGAAAATGGGGGTAGCATGGGAAACGTCACACAACCTGAACAGTAGTAGTAATTTTCTCTCCTACTGTCATATGTTACAGTATAATTTATTCATGTTCCAAAGTACATTAGGTAAAAGTAATAAATTCTTAGTGCTGGAAGAGTTAACTCAAATCCTATAAAAGTCAATACAGTTTCTCACATGTAAGATTAAGGTGGGGGGTTTGCCTCAATTAACTGTTTTCCAGTTGCACTAAATGAGCAAGGTTCCATTTTGGTTGGAAATACAAAGTGCTTGTCAAAATGCCATTTCCCACTGAATTTCAGTTTCCTGCCCTGGGAAAACAATCCCTAATAGCTTCACCCCACCATTGACTAGTTCCCTTCACATTTTCCCTGCTTTTTGGAATAATTATAGCAATTGCTAAGCATAAAAGTACTTGCTTACAAAGTATATTGTTTTAAATTAATTCTTCAGACAGGAAAGCTATTCAGAAATTAAAACCTACTGTTTTCTAGCTATTGTGCTATAGTGCCTCCTTCTGCTTTTTTTTGTGATCACCTCCACTTTTCATACTGCAGTGAGCTCCTTTTGTTGTTCCTTTCACAGAATTCTATGGCTTGATTTTTTGTTGGTTTATTTTTCACACAGAAATTAATTGTTTTCACTCATATACAAATCTGTAAATACAGGATCAGAATCAGGGCAGGGTATGTATTTAATTACACAGTATGTGTACCCTTAAAACGTTAATGGATAAAGACAAAGTTTATTTTCACAAAAAAAAGTTAAGTCCCTAATGTATTTACATCAATTTGAGTTAATAGGCAGCATTCACTGCCAAGTTTGTATTTATACTACCATTTTTTTTCTTGAAACCATCAGAAATTTCTGTTTTACAGTAAAGATTGCAGTCTGTTCTAAGCAGGCCAGGACTTCCAAAGCATTATTTAAATGCCTCAGCTGAATACCAGCATTCTTTCATCCTATTTCACACACTGAAGTACCAAAAGGGTAAATAACTTGCAATATCATTTTTGACTGACTTGACTTTGAAAAAGGCACAACCTACATAAACAACTGAGCAGTTGTTAGGTGCTTAACTGGATCTCTAAATGATCCCATATGCTAGTCTGCTAACGCCGGTAATGATTATAAACACTTCAGTTCGTCATATTAATGAGTTATAGCCAATAGAAAAGGACAAAATCTATAACTTTTCCACAAACTTAGTTAAATGTCAAGGTTTTTAAAGGCCTAGTTAGCAAGTATATTAGATGAGATATGTCAGTTTCCCAATTTACGACTCTGACTTGTCTCTTGTGATTCCTTATAGCCTCTAGCCATTCTCCTCTTACCTGAGGCATTCTCTGGCAAAAACCTGATGCTTCCAGTCATTCTGCATTCTTGTGTTCCTTCAAAAATAATTGGACAGGCACCTCTCCATAAACAATCATCATTAGTCACATAAGGTACACAGATAAGAATACCATACAAATAAGTTTCAATAGAATGTCTCGAGCCAAATAATAATTATTTGGCCAGCGTGCTAAAAATGTGATTGACAAGGGCATTAATGCACTTAACACTTTTCCAGCAGGCTGTTAAAATTAGTTCCTTGATGCTCAAAAAGTCCTGCTCCCAGAAAAGTGACACCGACATTGGCCAGTGAGTTTGTTGCTGTTCAGTAACCTGCTCCACTTCCAGACTGTATGATTAAAGTCATTATGGGAACTGTCAGTAGGAGGGAAAAAAATGAAAACTGTCATAAGAAGCAACTGTTGGAAACCTTAGGATTTTTTTATAATGCTAAACTATTTTAAAATATTGGCTGTAATTTTAATATCACAATATCCAGCCATAGAATAAGGATGTATATAACACAAGAAATCCTTTGAGGCTGTATTGTAGATGGTATCCACGTCCTTCTTCATCACCTATATAGTAGAAAGGAAATTAATCCTAAATTTCCTTCTACATGAAAAAAAAGTGAATTAGGTTACGAAAAAAGAGTCCCTATTTTAAAATGCTACCATCTAATTTAAATAAAAACTAGAGAGTGGGTGGAGAAAAAACAAGAATTCACAGTTGCAAGAATTTTGTTAAAAGAAAAAGCCTGTTGACAACGTAATAATTTCTAACATCAATCCTACAGAGCCAATTAGTTGCTTCGTGTGAATGGGCTAAATTAGAAAGACAAAAATGTCCTAATTTCAACTTAAAACTTTCCTAAATTTATTTTAATATTTGATGCAATTATATAGAAATAATTTCACAGAATAGTTTACACGCTTGAATACCCACTAAGCTCTGTCTTAACTGACCCACCGCATGCACTGTAAATTGCTGTTAGTTATAGAGAGATCCCAAGACTTATGTCATCCATTGCTCAAATAGCCATAAATTACAGTATTTGTCCTGTATTTGAATATTTTGGTAGGCTTTACTGATTTTTTTAACAAATTCACAAATACTTAAATCTTAAGCTGTTTAAAGATTTGGGGGGTTTTCATATCAACATAAAGATCTGACCATTTCCTTACTATGTTTAAAATATTTTTATAGATCAAGGGGGTGCTTAAGAAGATAGTGTCTTTATCTAATGCAATAATACCAACAGTATCATTTTCTTATATTTATTTTTCTTTTCTCACCTGCTACGCCTAGGTTTTGACATTAAGAATATTGTGTTTGATATTTTCAGCATTAAAAACCACTTTATGCTTTGGTTCCATTTTACTCCCAGTCAGAAAGATCAGAAAAAGCTCAAGTCACACAGTGAGAAACTTTATCCACTGAATGAGACATTATCCATTCCACCAGACTACAAATCAAAGAGTATCTCTTAGGCTGCTTAAAAATTCATTTTAAAATCTGATCCTGATTGTACTTTTATGGTAATTTCATACCATCAATCATCCTTTTACCTTTAGTCTCTAGGTCCACTGCTTTCCCCATAGATCTCATTCACTCTACCTCATTATAATTCTTTAGGTGAGAAAACAGGGTAAGAAACCTTAACGGAAAATGAGAGAAAGATGTAAATTTCTCGAGAAAAGTCAGGTTCACTAAGAAGCATAGCTAATGATATGTTCTGATCTATGTTTTTTTAAAAAAATTAAAAGATGGAGGGGGATAGAATAGAGTGAAAAACACATTTCCCATGCAAATAATGTGTTTGTAATCTGTATTCTAACTCAACAATATCATTTATACAACTAAGCTGTCAAAATATCTTCTTAGATGGAGTTTCTTAAAAAAAGAATAAAAGAAAGATTTTTGGAGCTCCACAGAACTTTTCCTAATTAAGCACTGAACTTCCTGAGATTCTGCACTTTCCATTACAACTAAGGCTGACCTATCTTTGCTAATGGGACATATTATGTAAATTGTAAAAATTAGAAAATGGAATTAACTGTGGAGTGCTAGAAACATACAGATCAAATCCTCTTTCTTACACCTAAACACCGCTATATAAAATTAATATATAACCTTGTTTATTTCTTCAGCAGTGCTGACGCCCTCACCAAGAAACAGCTGATCACAGGAAGGGAAAGCTACTCTATATTGTTCTGTCAAGCAGTTCTCAGTGGCAGCTAAAATTCTTGGAAATAGTTGAAATCTAGTCTATGTGTGGTGGTTTCTACATGAGTCATACTTTCCCAAAAGTCAGTATTATAGTTTCACTCTTTTAATTTGAATCCTGGCCATAATGAAAAGCCTTTTTTACAGCGTTGAGACGTATGACAAAAAATGAACCCACCGTTCGAGACATCTAGACTGGAAGAAAAACTGTTGTTAATCACAAGGGAAAAGAATGATTTTTCCAATACTGTGGGCCCACCCATGTTACAGTTCCTAATGTCTTTAACAAAATGTAGCCATAAACCACTGAATACTGGTAATAGCAATAATCCCTCCAAAATGGTTTGTTACCAGCAGTTAGTGACCAGTTTCTTAGTTAATGGCCCGAGGGGAAAGGCTTTAAAAAAGCTGTATTCACTGTTTCCTCTCAGGCAATTTAACTGCCTGCATTAAACTGTATTTTCATTGAGCTTCCTAACATTTGTACTCTGATAAAATTCTAGTCAGGGAAAGGAATGAGGCGGCGGTGGAGTATGTCATCACTGTACTTTGTAACAGAAATATTAAGAAAAAGAAGTTATTGAGTGTCTTACTACTCTGAATGATGTTAGGATTTGGCACTGATAGTAATAATAAATTTTAAAGTCTTTAAATATCATGTAAAATCAAAAGTGATGAGCAACTTTAGCTGAAGGAAGATGAAAGACTCTTCAGCTTTATGACATGATACAATGCCCTTGAAATAATCAGAGAATACAAGAAAAAACATTATGTGCTTTCATGCAAAATCAAAATGCTAATCTGAAATGCTCATTTATTTTCATAAACCAAGTAAAAATAGTACCTTATTTGGAAGAGTATCACATGCTAGCCTGATACATGGTAATATTAAAAAGTTAATAAAACATGAGTACAGGAGGGCATATAAAACAATTAATATACAGTTTTAATTTGTATTTTACTGAGCTAATACATTGTTTCATAAAGGGCTTCCAACTATGTCATTGATGTACAGGCTTGCGCGAGTGGGCTTTTTTTTAAATGTACATGCTTTACCCATACTTTATAAAAACCATTTTCAGTAGATGAAAACATTGTACAGCACAGTGCTCTATTAAAAGGTAAAGCAAGAATATGCCTTCACTATTTTAGTTGTGTAACAAGCTGTAAGTCAGTCAAACACATCAACAACACTATGCTGATTCCTCTGCCTGCCTCCACAACTCACTGGGTTTAAATGGTATCTCTTCGTTTTTTGCTCGCATGGGTAAAAAGACTCATTAATCAGAAACTTTTTCCCGAGTATGGCAATAAAGTCAAAGGAATGATTGGCATTACACAGAACACTCTGTAACATACACACAGGAATATAGGCTCTCATTAGGCACAGCATATTAAAAAAAACCCAAACAAAATACTCTACATCTTTGCTTGCGCTATATAGGATGAAGGAATGATAGAGAAGAGAACCACGCATAATGTGTAGGGAAGTGGGGGCGACTGCAGAGAATCGGAGGTTTCTGGAGTCCCGGCACGAACAGGAGGAATCAGTTCTGGGGGACTCTGACAACCTGCCTTATAGCTGTGGTGAAAAGTGGTAGATAGCACAATCCCGAGTGAAGTTACTTTTGTGCAGGAGAGTGATGTGAGGGTTTGTTGGGACAGCATTATTCCGTTCGTGCGCAGCCTGCGTGAGACACTCCAGCCGTTGGTACCACTACCCAGCTGCATTATATGCAGTAAGACTTAGTGAAACTGGCTATTTTGGGAACCTTGCTTTTATTAAAGTGCTATTGGAGCACTTTTTGCTGTCAGGTCACAGTTCAAGTCCCTCTACCACCCACCATAGGGAGAATCCAATTCCTGGCAATTTTGGATCCACCATAACTATCATATGCAGTAGACTATCATTTTACACAACTATCAATGTTTTAAAACTGCATTCTCGTGCTGAGGTGGGCTGTTCATTCTAACTGTATCATCATAACTATAAAGTCAACGGAATTATGGTGAGTAGAATGAACTATATTACACACAAAAATTTAGAAATAAATAGACGTGGTGTTTGCTGGAAACACGCCGTTCATGCAGTGAAGTCTGTCGTAGGATGTCTTAAGTAAATAAATAGTGGTAATAAGCAGCATTAAAAAAGACTGAGATGGAACAATTAGGTAGCAACACTGGAATTTTAATATAGTTAGGTGGAAATGTGAAGGGAACAAAGAAAACTAGCAAGAAGCGGAGAGATGGTTTATGCTTTGAGAGCAGAGACAAATGTTTTCATGGGAAGCAAAGGCCAAATACCCTTGGGAAGGGCCCTAATCAAGAAAGATACTTATTTTAAAGTGGGGATTTTATATCACATTTACAATTTACAATTACAACAAGCTGAAACATTTCTCTTTAATAAGAGAAGAGAAACTGCACTTTTTTTTCCTTTGTGTATTATATACAAGAGGAGCTTTAAAACCTTCTGGTTTTTGTCCTTTTCCCAGCCTTCTTAATCCTCAAAATATCAGATGTTAATTCCAGTTTTGCTGGAGGACATCTTTGTGGATGTACCTCCTGTACCTTAATTGAACTGATAAGAGAGAAGGGACTGAACATTTAATAATACATTCTTCCTTCAAAAAATTAATGAAACAAGAGTATGAAACATTAATGGAATTACTTCATGTTAAACTATCCAGAGAAGGTGCTAAACATAAAGGGCCTCATCGTTCAGGTGGCTGTATAGGTTAAGTGCTCTGTTTGGATAGAAGGGGATTGGAGGAAATCTGGGCTCCACTGGACGTTGTTTCATCTCTAACCCCTACAAGGGGCTGAGCTGTTGCACCCACTTGTCTGAGGCCAGGCGAGGTTTCAAAACATCAAACTGAAGCCTAGTCCCTTTGAGCTGAGGGACTTCTCGGGTCAAAAGCTGAGCAGAGGAAGGAAAACAGAGTGGACTAAAAGCAAGAGAAAGAGATGAGAGAGAAGAAAGGTATTTTCTTGGTAACAGACCTGGCTTGGCAGTGTCCGATTTGGACATTTGGAAAGCAGAATTACTTGTGTGTAATTTGGATCACCTCTATGCAAAATGAAACAATTTGTGTTAATTTTGAATAGTAAGACACTCAGAAGCTGGGGCATTTCTCTTTTGCCTGTAGAAATCTTAATTATTGTAAAATCCTGATTCTGCTATGTCTTTGGATGCAGCAGTATCTGTTTCACTCTAAGCCGACAATTTCTGTCAGATTGACCAGAAAAGACATCTGATGTAGGCAAAGTTCCTACCTCTGATAGCCTCCCTAGAAAGAGCTGGACTGGCGATAGCAACTTGATTTCTAGACAATTTTCTTCCACTGATGATAGAGCAACAGCTGATGACTGAGGTGGGAATTTGAAGAGATTGTAGCCAGTTGATTTTGTGTTTAACAGTGTTGTGGCAATTTACAGAGAGGTACAAACTGCCAGGTACAAAAATAAACATTTTAAAGTTACTTCTTAAGAGTATTTTGCCATAAGGATGACTGTATTGCCTACCAGTTGTTTTGCAGAAAGCTGTTTGCTCAGGAAGACTGGCAGACGAGTGCCCTGCTGGTGCCAAAGCAGCGATTCTTCGCGACTTTGGTTTGTTCCCTATATTCTCCAAAGAACTCTCAACTCATTTCCCTTCCCAATGTTTTATTTAAATCTCAGTGAGATGATGGAGCATGGGAAAAGACCTCCTATTTCATGGCTGATCCTCCTTTCAAATCTCCAGGCTCAAACAGAATTGCATAGTATTATGTGACCCTTTGCACTGACTGTTCTGTCAAAGCCTTGGCTGCATACTGCCCAAGTGGTCAGTAATGGAGGGATCTCTACCCTGATTTCTGCGGTATTAGCAACGCTGTGAGAAATACAGCTCTTCCATTTAAAAACAAAACAAAACAAAAAAAAGAGAAACACACAACAAGTTGGTTTTGTGTAAAATATTTTTTACTTTACTCCTCATGCTAATACATTTGTGACAAATATTATTTTCCCAGATGACACTTGTACAGTAGGTCTATAGGAAATGTCAGCCAGAGAAAAAAACTCCTGCATTAATGTGCATTCTGAAAGCCTTCTCATTATTTCTCATGCCAACTAGGAGCTTACTAAATAACAAATTAGAATGCAAATAATAAAATAATGCAATTAAGCTCATATAAAGTTGGGGTGCGCCAGAAATAGCACATAAAAATTGCGCACAATATTTATGCATATACGATTCCCTTACGAAAGACGGGGTACTGATTTTATGCACACTTTATATTCTTATCACTCAAATCGTGTGGAAAAAAAAAAGAAATTAAGGTGATACTGTGCTGTGGAACAACATACAGTGATGAATACAATGGAATCTGTCAGGGATAATCTTTATGGATCCTTTCAAAATAAATTTCTGTATGGGAACTGCAGTAGGGCCAAAAAGGAAAGTTCAAAAAATATCCCCAAATTTATAAGATTTTTTTAAAATGAATGAGGGTGACTTCTTAATCTTTTTAGCAGATTAGATTACGTCTAATGTTTGCAAGAAATTCTTCTTTCCCAAATTTTTGTTCTGAAACAGACAATGAGCAATCATTCCTTGACCACTTTCTTCATAATAGTAATGATTATACAGGCCGCCAGCTATTCTTCTTTTAGTCACCTCTTTCTAGTTTATGTAAGGCTTTCTCTTACAGAAACTATTCCCTACCCTCAGTTGTCTAGATGATTATTCACAGATCCAAGGCCAGATTTCCACAGGGATTGTCACAGAGAACAGGAGGACTACGTATACAGTACCGGTCCCCTGAAAAATGATGAATGCCCAGTATGTCTGTCCAGTCCATCCGGCTTTTAGGAATATAAAACTGTGAAGTTTCATAAATCTGCTGGTCCAGAAAATAAAGCACAGTATGACACATTAGAGACACTGTGCAATTTTCTTTAGCAAGACAAATTACTGTAATCTATTAAAGGGATTTTTCTTCAGATATTATTTTAATGAAGAAGGTTCAGAATGTTCCTGATACCAAAATCAAATAAGGGTCTAGGGCAAGAAAAAACATTCTTTTAACTGTCTTAAAAACAATCTAATTTAAGCTTAGAGCAGAGAACAGAATCAAAGATAGCCAGTTCAAGAGATTACACTCACCCACTCAGGGAACAAAAAGATGTGTGACCTATCCAGGCCAGTTAGAGATAAGAGTCCTCATAGTTTGGAAACTCGAAAGAAAGTAATTGCACAGCAGTTATTGACAGAACATTATTAAGAAACTTAGTGTAAATCATTTTAAATAAATTAGAACATGCCTGCACGTGGCCAAGTGGCATTTATCTAAATAGTGGAGGCTGCCATATCCTGAAGTGGAACTCAGCTTCCTGTGAATGGCTATAGCTGCTAAGGAAAATCTCCTTTTTTCTGTGATCATAATCACACCAGTAACTGTTACCCTTAAAATTATGGGGCTCTTACTCAAAAGAAAGGGTTGAGTCCCCACTACATATAAACATATATGTTACGAAATTAATGTCACAAGCAACAGAAATACCGAATCTCACTGGATTTAGTAAAATTATTTTCTCTTCTTTCTGTTGGAGTGTTCCTTTAGAAAAAGTCTCTCTCTATCATAAACACACAATCATAAATCTAAGCAGTAGAGAAATATTTAGTTAAAACGATAATTATATATACATACATAATAACACGTACACATCATTATAGCCTCTTGCTATTTGCCTTTTTGTTTCTTTAGTGAGCTATCAACAAAATTTTCAAGGGTGATCTTTTTTGGAAAGCATGAACTTGGAGACCCTTCCTTAAGTAAAGTTGTAAAGTTAATACAGTCATAAAACTCCAAGAAAGGAGTCTTGGAGAAAAACTTTTCATATAGCTAAGAATTTTAAAATACTATTATTTTTAAGTTAAAAAAATTAATAAAATTTAAACTTCAGATCATTTTCTATTTCATCCTAAGTATATTTAACAAGTAAATATAAATGAGAGTCAATACAGTTACAGGAACTAGCAACAGAATTAGCAACACAGAGCATATCCAAGGAAAAAAAATAAGCTCTTTCTCTAACATGCTACAGATTATGAGCAATAGTCATAATTTTAAATAATTTGAAGAGGTTTAGATGCTACAGTAGGAAACAATCAAGTAATAAGGAACAATTCTCTCTGCCTTCGAAAGGGTCCCTCTTTATCTTGTGTATCCTCCTCAGATTTGCTTGTCGGATCTGACTTTAGCATTCTAAGTAAGGGTATATTTCTTTTAAAGAAGTGGGATTATATTTGTAACTCATTTCTGTACATCTTGTTGCTTTTCACCATCCTAAGAGTATTGTTATTCTAGCCTAACATTAAGGATTCTAGAGAGAGAATTTTAGAAGTTGATTTAAACTGTAATTTGTTTCATCTTAATTTGTTATTTTGTCAACATGCTGAAAGAATGCTGGAAATTTCTTATAGGTATTTATAAAATGAAATATATTTTTCAAAACATACAAATTGGCATTACTAGGAATGAAAACCCCTCATGCATCAAATCATGAGCAATGTGCCCGGGCCTTTTCAGAAAGCTCAGAAAAGTGCTTCAAAAGTCTGTGTTCTACAAAGACTACACGAGTCTGACACAAAGAGTGATGTCTGCTGAGAAGAGCAACAAAAGTGCTGGCTGTAATTTTGAAGGTAACTTGGCTCATGAGAACAAGTAAAGCAGAAGACACTGCAAGTTACTTAGAGTTAGCAAAGGTCCAAGTGTGTGTTGTGCACAACCCCAGTAGTTCCTCTGCTCCAGAGCAATGCCAGGAATGTCAATAACGGACACCTAGTCCTACATGTCTGAAAATCCACAGAAGAGAATGCTATGAAGAGTGTTGACTAGCAGTGCCCTTTGCTTTCAAGGGGCTGACTGCATTCTTTGTGCTTTTGGCAGCATCACTTAAAAAAAAACCAAAAAAAACCCATTCTTTGATCTGAATTTTGTTTTCTATTTTTGAAAATGATTTCTGAAACCAAAAGAAAACTTATTTTGGCTGGTAAACTGAGCAAACACGGTATGGAAGTTAAAGGTTAAAGAGAAAACATCTATAGAAACTATACTTTTAGATGTTAAATTTTTGAAAGAGTGCATGTCTCAGTGTAGAAGAAATTTAACATACTTTTCAATTAAGTTTTATTTGTAATTTTTAAATTGTCTGTGTATATTTTGGGCTAAATTCAAAATTTAACTCAAATTTAGTCTGATTCTGTGACATCTCCTCCCTCCCCCTTTTTTTCAGGCTTTTTATCTGCTTCTCCTGCTGGAAAAAACCCAACTACTTCCAATGTAATGTTTTTCTAGTGTCTCAAATGTGACCTTGATCACCCCTTCTTCTGTTAAGTCTTCAGAACACTCTTGTCACAGCCAGCCATACTTTTCCAGAATAATACTAAACAGCTTGAAAATTTATTCAGTCTTCAGTTCTAACTATATCTTTTTCTTTTCCCTCTGATCAATCTGTCTTGAGTACTGCTTTACCCCGGTGCATTGTTTTCTTTCCTGTCCATATTTCTGAACGAGTCTATTTAGATAGTCTGTTTCATCAATTTTAACATCAAACTCTATCATTACCTGTTTTGCCTTAAGAAAAAATAATCTTCCTGGAATCCCATAACATCCTAACTTCAGAGCAGCTGTCTCCCTAGTAAAATAAGACATAACTTCATTATCATGTGCCAGCATCCCTGGTTAGCTAAACCCAGCTAGCACTGGAAATAATAGTCCACAAAGAAGGGTGCAGCACGAGCTTTGTGAGGCAGGAGTCCACAGGATCCTTTTCGCAGGATCCTGGGAAACATGGTACTTCGGTTGTGGAAGGCCAGCACAGCCCTTGATCTGACCACATAACACTGAGGAACTACTCTTTCATGAGAGCCTTAGTCAGTATTCTAGTCTGAAAACTTCTTTCTTCCTAATTGTATTTAACATGTGCACTGTCTCTGCCACTGCAGAACCTACCCACTATCCTGAAACAAAAGCAGGAGTTGTGAGTATAGTCAAATACTTTGTTAATAATTATTTTTATCCCAAAATACCACGTTGCAGTATCATAATTTTTTACTAAAATATTTTCTGAGCTGTTTATGTAATACTACTTATTTATCCTCATAAAAGCATAACATAACACCTGCCAAATCAGGCAGAAACAGATGTCTTCTGTTTGTGATAACATGTCTCTGACCTATAAAAAAGCATATGACATCTCAGTGCAGAATTATGACACAATTTTCCCCATTTTGATGTTTCCTTCTCACACTTCCACTTACTCCTGGTTTATGCTCTGAAATAGTTATATGAAGTCTCTGCCCCTTTTCAAAGCCAGATAGAGGTCTATGGTTGAATTTTTTTAAAATTTACTATTTGTTGCTCCATAAATAAAAATGTTTATTCCCTTTTAAATTTCTATTAAAGTCTGGAACACAGTACGGTGATGAGCTGCTAGACTTACTATGTGCATATAAAAACACATATATATTTATATATGCTAATCCATTTAGAACATCGCTTATTTAGGAAATGTATTATTGATTACGATCTCAATAACTACGAAACAACTAAAAAGCAATGCACTATGAACCATTCTGCAAGTAAAAATATTGTATTTCCTAAAAATATTCTTTAACAGGCATAAACTCTGAAACATCTGTTTTCCTGAGTTTATTTAGAGACTAAATCTGAAAATCTCATTAATTTCATTTGTTTCTATTTCCGTCACATGATAAGTTGGAAGGAGGTCATAGGCCATGTTCTCAGCTGGCAAGAAATGGCATAGCTAACAGAGAAATGCTTTATGCTAGCTGAGAATCTAGCCCCGAGTTTCTAAACATTAATCATTTACTATTTTAAAATATATTTTTAATTTAAAGAGTATGAGCCAATGGAATTTGGAATATATACACAGAAAGCTGTGAAGCATACTGCCTGTAATTAGAGCAATGAATGTCAGATTAATACCTAATATTAGTCTTTGCTAAGATAATCGATATTCCTTCTAGACAAAAGAAACGCAAAATTCTTCCTACCTGCACTTTAGAACAGAGCCTAATACAATGCTACATGGGAGTAACTTTTTACAGTAGAACTTATACAAGAAAGTATGTAGGGAATTCGCTGAAGAGGAGATTGTGACATACTGTGTGAAGGAGAAATAGCCAAGCTAAAAAGAAGCTATATATAGGATTCGTAAAGTAGTGGTGAGGGGATAAATCACATGTAATACACTCAAAAATGGTCTTGGCAATTATCAATAAATAAGTCAAAGCTGAGATGAAGTTTTAAACACAGAGAAGGATCCAAATATCCAGAGAAGAAAATCACTCTGAAGGCTGGACTGATTTCAGTGGCATGAAATTTAAAAGTACAGAATACAAAATAATGTATTTAGGGACTAAATGTAGAGAATGTTTCTGCAAGATCGAGTTAAACTCCTGAGTGAGTTGAATTTTCAGAATTATTGTTATGTAAATATCTAAAGCCTGGAGAAAGAAGTTGCAGTACATGGGAATGACACCACTTAGTGACAACTTTGGAGGCATGAAGTCCAGGCCCTGTGGTTCTTTCCGCTTGGAACAGGGTTCTGACTGGAATCTCATTTGAGATCTTGGACTAAAAGGGATTTATCGGTGTCACGTCATTTGCACTTTTTAAGTCACCTTCAGCTCAGCTAATCCCACCTCTGGCAGGAAGAGCCAGGCTACCTCTGCATTTGTTAGCTTGTCAGATTTCCTCTGCTGCTCTGGCAGCTAATACCATCCTAAGACATGAGATTTGTAGGGCTTGCTTTGACTTATCTTTATCCCTGGTAAAACAGGTTTGAAGAACTGGGCTGAGCAGCCACTGCTTTGCAGCTATAAATCTGGCTACCAGGTTTGAGTGTTTGCTAGAGTGTTCTTTACCAATGTCATAATCTTAAATTTTCTGCTTAATTCCTCTACCAGCCATAACTGATCATATTCTATAGCAAATAACCTACTGGAAACATACAGTGGTATGAAGTTTTTAACAAAAATATGTGTCACACCAAAACCTTACATGCGGATTCTTAAACAGAAATCCTCTCTTCTCCTTTAAGTCTACCTGCCCTGCTGGAATTTCCTTCTCAGACAGAATTTCGTCTTCCAGCATCAGTCACTCCTTTATCTCAGCTCTCGCAATGCTGTATAGAAAAGGTCAGCTCCGAAGCAACACTAATTTGTGGCCTTCTGTTTACCTAGCACTGGATACCTTTTCTCATCTCTGTTGGATGCAACAGTGCTAGTTTCTCTTCTTTCTGAAGTGGCTTAGGAAGAGCACTCTTCTCCATTTCAGAATCTGTTTCTTTCTTCCCTTTTTACTTAGAAAAGGATGTAGTGTGAACATCAGCAGCTGCTTCTAACACAGCACAATTTCCCTGGTACCCAAATATATAAATCAAAGCCACCACTATTAACATTTTTTGCAGCTGGGATAATATGCTAAAAGGATACTTCATGTTCCCCACCCTTAAGAGAAGTGCCAGATAAAATTGTTACTCTGTTTAAATGGTGCCTGACTGAAGATCTTATTAATATGTGAAATAGATATAGCAATAAGAAGGTACTCCCTCGATCAGGATATTCCCACCTCGTAGCTCAAACCTACCCTTCTGAAATGAGCCGAGAACGAAAAGTCTGTTTACATGTTAAATCTGCCCTGGACACCTCATCTTTTCTTCAAAACTGCCAGGCACTGTACTTGGCAATACTGATACCAGTGCACTGGATATCCAGTTGTACTTATCTGCATTATCACTTTTTTTCTCAGCCAATACATGGCCTGACAGTGTTCATCCTCTATTTTCTCTCCAGAAGTTTATTCAACAGGTTTTTTGATAACTTACCTTCTTCCACTAACATTAGTTATGCCTTCTTTTCTTCACATTCTAACTACTATCTTTAAATCTTTCATCCTCCTCCAGACTTCCTGACCTTTCTTCGCTAACCATTTGTATTTCTTTGCATTACCTGTTTCATGTTAGGAGTTTGTTCTTCCTGTCCTCCTCTTTCAATCTTTATCTCAACATCAATCTTTATTTCAGTCTTTATCTTTTTCTGAAAAGTCATTCGCCGTTTCCACATACTTCCTTTTCCAAAGAATTTCTAATCAGTTCACTGATCCATAAAGTTGTATTCCTTTCTTCTTTCTGGAGATTATTCTTCATTGTTTAGTTCTTCTTACTGTCTGTCTGCATTACACCCAGCTTGCATGGAGCCACCCAGGTGGGTATCTGCAGCAGCTGTTAGTGTTTTAGGGTAAACCTACACCTGTACCTTGATACGATATCCAAGTAGCAATAAGAACCCTAACGCTCCTTGCGTCCCCACATAAAACATCTGAATGTTTGCTAAAGCAGCCTAACAGGCTTAACGCAGCCAAGGCTCTAGTTCTGCAGTTGCACCGGTGTGCTCAGGGAGGGCTAGAGCTGTTTTACACAGCGGCTTGTGTACGTTTACATGCTGTGACTCAGCTGGGAATGAAAAACAACTAGGAGATGCCAAGGACTCTTACTTTCCGCATCTTTTGCTCTACCTCACGATAAGTTTCAGGTCAGCTCAAAACATCGATGAATGTATACAAATTTGCACTAAAAGTGCAGTCTGTCACAATGGATCTTGTGTTTGAAGTCCCTTCTTGTTCAAAAAGTTCTTTTACTATATTTAATCGTAACACTGCAGAGAGGCTTAGCATGAACTGACACCATTGGACGTAGAGGCAAATGATGAAGTACGCCAGATGACACGGAGTGAAACTGCCTACCCAGAAAGGCATACTGCGTGGATCTGCCCGTCCTTCCGGTCAGGTCTGAGCTCTGCAGGACACAGCAACGGCTCCATATCTTACATAGTCCAGTCCAATGTTATGTTACAAAACGCAACCTAGACATTTTCTGCCTACTAGTAACTAGCAGGATCTCACCTGGATAATTAAAGCACAATAGAACTACTTTAAATTTAACCACTTAACATTTAATTTACTTGCCATGAGTATGTATTTTTTTTTCTTTAATGGTAAATTAGGTGAGTCAGTTTTATAGTTTGTGATTTTATAACACAATAAAATTGTAGTCAAAATAACATATATACAACATGAAGATGCTGTATCATAGAAGAAAGAGCCCTCTACCTCAATGAATAATTCATTTGTGAACCACAGAGGTGATAAAAATCTGAGAACAATAAAAATAACCTAGACCACAAAGCTCAGGAGTGCTGAGTAGGGGTTACTCACTTGAGCTCAAAGACAGTGGAAACAGTTTGGTTCTAGCTGCCCTGCTGAAAATGCCAAGCCTGTTATCTACTATGTTAATATAATCAAAGCTATGATCGGGATCACTTCAACCTCAGGTGCAAAGAAAACACTACAGCAGAAAAGCAGCTGTCAATTGTTTCCAAACGAACAGAAGAAAACAAGTAGAACATGTTGCTAATCCGATCTGATGACAAGAGTGTAGGAAATTAAGAGACCTTTACTCCAAAAAGATCTTCAGTGGCTGGAGGCAGAGAATGTAGGAAATTTACTGTGGGCTGTAATAATTGCTGTCTGCCCTGGGAAATGCCATCAAGGCCAGAGCAGTCATGGCTCCATGCAAGCATATCCTCTAATTATTGAAAAACCTGTGTAGAGTCTCAATGTTAATCAGTCTCTCAGAGACTTCAGCTTTATGTAGTTAGTGCAGATTTATGGCATTTTTCTTTTCTTGTTATTAAAACTGATATTTCACAAGGAAGAAACTATCTCCAGACAACTGTTAAAATGCAAAGTTTCAGTCATAAAAGAGAACTGCAGGATTATTCTGAGACTATTCCACGGAGAACCCAAACAAGAAGGGTAAAAAACAAAACATCAAAGACACAAGGAAAAATGGAAAAAGATGAGACTTTAAAATATTAACTAAAGACGCAACAGTTGGCCTATAGATTCAAGAGGTTATAGTGTAATTAATTAAGTGCTTGTTACAATTAAGGAAATAAACAGTGCATATACTAATGCAATATGAATAATACATAACTACAAAAAAAGTAAAACAAACTGAGAGGTTTGCGTGTCCACATCACCGGAGTTATTTGCATTATTGTATCAATGGTGTCCTTAGAAAACAAACCAACCCAGAACTTTAAAATTCTATTACATGGCCACAGTTTGCTTCCTTCTAGTAGTGCTGCAGTAGCAGCATAACATACAATTTCTGATTATTCCACTGGGACAATTTTAAATTATACTTTGGTCCATAATGCTGAAGCAATTTTAAATTTTATACACAGTAGTCTTCGCCAAATAATATATTTAATCAATAATGTTTCAAATTTTCTACCAGCTGTGTCTGAAAATTTCTGGCAAACAAAGTGGAAAAAGTTGTGTGTCTCAAGATCTTTTCTCTTACATATTACATCAACCCCTACTTTCCAGAAGTATCTGCCACTTCATAAATAGTAGAACCCTGGGAAAGTTCACAGGAATGAAACCATAAAAATTGCAAACTTCTATGTCACTGACAGGATTTGAGAAGGGCTTGGGGTGGCGGGGGAGGGGGGGATAGATGTGTTAGTCACACATCATTTAGTTGTCATCATTTTGAAAAATATGAAATAACATCTGATTTGTCTACAGGTTTTAATTTACTAGTGATGGCTCACTGCTCTTCAGTGGCCCAAATTAGCATCAAAATAATCTTTCTGGAAAGACATGCATAAACACTGCATAAGAACTGACCATACTTATAACCCAGAAGAGCACGTTTACTCTGTGTAGAAAAAGACTGTGCAAGATACCCAATTATCTATAAGGCAACAGGAAGTTCAAAAGATGTAACTGGAATAAGCAGTGGGAATGCCTGAATCAGAGCACAAGACTGGAATAAAAAAGGACATGAAAACTGACACCTGACATCAGCTCTTTATTCTGCTTATGATGCTAATGCTTGAAAAGAAAATAAGGACTAAAATATCATGGATATATGTGCAGGAAAGATGCAGAATAATTTAAAGTACAAAAAATTGTATGGAAAAGCAAGCAATGTGTGTTCAAGAATTCTCTTATCAGCATACAAAGCTCTTAGATATAAAGACATCTAGGACACTATTTTAGAGTAACTTACAGTCCCTAACCTTAACTATGATGGTATGATAACTTAAATCGTGTCACGTGCACTCAAGAGTGAATCACAGCTTCAGTTTTTACTACCTGATTTATTCTGAAGATGCAAACAATCAGGTACAACAATCAAGAAACATTAAAGCAGTCAAGTGCTTTATCTTCTGTAAATATTATGACCAAGTCCAACTCACAACCAGAATACGTATTTCTCATTTTGGATTTGAATTTGAACAAACACCAGCTAATCTTGGGAGGAAAAACATGCAGTGGAGTCAGTATTTTACTCCCAGAATGGCATTTGAAAAATGTATCCCCATATGAGGTAACTTGGCCGCTACCAACACAACTAATACTGCAATAATGGTTGTAATAGCAAATAAAAATAACAGGGGAAGCATAGAAAGCTGTGCATGCTAGTGTGTTTGTGAGCCAGGCAAAAGTAATTAGATTGATGATTACTAATTACAGATCATAACCCAGGTGTCTATCAAAGAATAAAACCACTCTAATTGATGTTTTGTATATAGCAGTTTAGATCTACATATTCTTACCTGTATACATTTCTATTTCTCTGTATTAGCTACCACTCTCTGCCTTATTGCTAAGAAAAAACTGAGGGCTTCTCACTCTTTTATAATAACATCATGCTGAATTGCAACTGCATACAGATTATATATTACATATAAACATAAACATGAAATTCTAGGTTTTCACACTTCTCTATCTGCATAATTGTAAATGTGCACTTGAATATTTACATGTTCACTTTTTAGCACGTTAGCTTTAAAACATGAAAAACAGTTTTGCTGGGTGAAATATGATGTGAAGTGTCACCTTTATAAAATACAGTATTCTACAGTAATTATTGCAAACTGCAGTATTGCTATTGTTACTTACAGTGTCTTAAATCATTGCTACAGAAATCATGTAGTAGTATTTTAAAAAGGAGGAGAAATGCTTGATTTGTACAGCTAAATATAATTTGCATTCCCAAAACTGTTTTAATGCACAGGAAAATTAATAATAGTTAGTCAATTTAACTTTCAAATCATACATAAAATTATCAGCTATATTTATCCTCTGCTTCAACTATGCAAACATACAAAAGTATAACACCTCTATTTATTCTTCAATACATTATCACCATTTAGTGAAAATACAGCTGACAGCATCAAAAATACAAACAGAAAGTGAATTTTTCTAAAGACTTAGTTCACTGCTTTTGTAACCTGCCACTTACTGGCCTTATAATAATGAGAGATTATTCCACCTTTTAAAATAAATACAAGATTTTTGGGTAAGAAACTAACTGAACAGAATCTTTTAAGACTGAATAGCAGGTTTGATTAGAGCTTCTTCACTTATAAATGAAGCAGATACTTTGCAAAGACTTAAAAAGTTTAAATCAAAATCGTTCCATTAAGCAATCAGTGGCTATGAATTTTGCTTCCTTCTATTTTATCAGCCATCCACACTGTTGATATCCTACCTTTGCCACTACCTGTACTAGACACTGTAAGTGGTGTCTTGATGTGTTTTCATGTACATAAACAAGTTATCTGAGATGAATGGACCTTGACTAAATCTTTCCTGGGAAGAACGAAATACGTAACGCTGATTTAACCTCCACATGGATATGCCGTAAGCAGTATGATCCGCTTTCCTGGGCATGCGTGGCTGTGTAATAAGTTTCCAGTGTTTCTGCATGTCCCACTTGCTTACTCCCTATCCGTATGGATACAGAATTTTATCCCTCTTCAACAGATGATGTAAACATACCGAGAAAGATTTACTAAGATAAAGATGGCAAAAACAAGGGACTGCTCTTATAGGGAGAAGGCTCATTTTGCTATGAGTTCAAGGAAGAATCAAGAATTAGCTGTAAATGAGATAAAGAAACACCAGTACTTGAAGGAAAACACTAGGTGCAAGGAAGGAGAATCACAAGCTCTTCAGAAACATCTGCTTGAAAACAAGCCAGGTAACTATCTGCGTGTCACACATTTTGTCCAGCTCTGTATATTGTTAAAATTAAAAACAATCACGTATAGGATCTCTACAATGCCTGTATTTCATACACTTCAGTTGTCACCTTTCTCTGCTACGATACTTTAAGTACGTATGCCAATTAATTCCCAGCTGAGAAAAGAAATACTAAATTCCTGAAGGCTCTTGGGGAACTTGTCTTTGTAACGAGTCCTCCCTGGTTGGAGAGCAGGGACCCAGCTCTCAGAGGAGAGTGCAAGACAGGGAAACTGCACGCTAACACTGAATACAGAGACCAAAAGGCAGTGCCTAAACTCTGCTCAGGTTGAAAAGGGTAAGGATTCGCTATGAGCCCTTAGTGAGAGTTCAGATGCAAAGTTTACAGGGTAGACAAGAAGGCGGCTGTTAAAATTACAAAATTAGGTGATTATAAAATTACAATGACGGTGATTATAAATCTACATTATGCAAGACTCTTAACCCTGACCTTTTTAAGCTGTTACAGCAGAAAACGCTGGTTCTGCAAAGCAGATAGGAAGAAATGTGTTGATTTCCAAACTTCTTACCCAACACCACTGTCCCAGGCCAGTTCTACCATTTTTCTCTTCCTCTTTGGTTAGCTTTGATTTAGCAATGCAGTCGTGCTGCTGCCAGTTCCAAATACGCATCTGAACCCTTTCCCCCATCAGACTGAGAAGCTCTATCTACCTCTTTCCATTCTGTCCCCAGCAATGAGACACTCCGTTTTTGGGGATGTTGTCCTATGGCTTTACCAGCTACTACCGACCTTCAATGAGCAGAGGCACAGGCACATCTGGCTGAATCCTCTGTACTGGTTCTGGAGACCATAAATTCCTCTCAACAAATCCAAGATCAAAGGCAGATGGGTGCTGACATTACAGTGTGTCGTCCGGCAAGAGATAATGTTGAAATTCATTACGGATGTTAGCTTCTAATCTTTCTTGCAGTAAACTCAAATTATGGTCTTGAATACTGCCATCCATCTCCCAGCTGAGCCGTGTTACTAAACTACAGTTTTGGTTCAGGTTGTTTCAAGACAGAGATACTATGTACTTAGCTGAAACTGCTTAAATAACATTGTCCAACAAATTATCATTAATCATCCTGCAAGAACGTGTATCTGGCAACATTTAAGACAAAGCTAAAGACAGATGTTTTTAAGACATAACAGTAAGAATTGTTACAAAGGTTTTGAATTCGCAGTTAAGTTCCAAGAAAGGGAGCCCTTAGCATCATCCTCTCTTCTTTCTCAGGTTGAGAGATTTAAAATTCAGAAAGCCTGTATATTTGTGGAAAAATGATGGTCAGGATAGAGCAAGGTAGATAATATGCCTGAGTTCTCTGCAGCTGAGGAAACTGTAGTGTAAATATGCTACATATATGTGTACTACAGTTACAATAGTGTGAAGTTTGTCCACAGAAGAATCAATGCCAAGAACATCCGTTTTCAATAAACAGTGTGTTCTTCCAAAGCTTAATACATAAGAAACTGTCTGATACAAACTTCTGTTTCACATTTAGAAAAGAATGTGACTCAACAGTTTTGGCCATGTGGCCACCACAAGACAAAGGCATTTGCGTCAAAGCCTACTGCAACGACACATAGATCCAAGTTCAGCTATTACCATAATGTCTTTTTCAGGATTTATCATCCTAAACTTTCATTGCCAGCTGCTGTCTTTAATTTCAGTCTCCAAAAGATGTTACTTTGACTAGATAAGCAAGCAGAAAAAGGGTAAGGCTAGACTGGACCAGTATTACTGGACCAGTTACACTTAGACATCCTTGCAGATTGAGGCGCAATAAATGTCACCTCCATTTCCGAAGACTTTGTTTTGAGGCAGATCCATGAAGAATGAGTGAAGCTGTTCTTCCAGGGACACAGGGACAGTAGCTTATGCTGGGGAACTCCTGCTTCCCTGTTCCGGATGTCTTGCAACAAGTTTAAAAATCTTCTCTCTCTTTGCATGGTAGTGAAGAAAATCAGGCAAATGTTACTGATTCCAGTAATATAATCATTCCAACAGAAGCTCTGTGCCTCAGCAGTACTTCACTGAATTCTCTGGCTTCATCAGTTTAGTTATTATTTTTGTATTATCTGGTAATTTAGATACAGTTATTGTAGGTTCTTCAGCCTGTGTTAGATATTCTCTATACTCCCCAGAGTTTTGTATCCTGTTTTATACTTCGTCTCTTGTTTTTATCAGTTGTCGCCTATTGTGCCTCAGTATTTTACTCTCGGGTGCTTCAATTATATATGAACGTGATGTGCTTCACAGCAGCTAGTTTCCATTTGCCATCTAAATATCTTTGTACATGATCGGAGTAACCTACATTTAACTTCACAGACAGTTGTGCAAATCTACTGTATTTCAGCTTTTGGCTTTTGGTGTTGTGTTTTGGGTTGGGTTTTTTTGTCTGCTTTGATTTTGTTTGATAATTGATTTCTCGCTGTTTTTTCCTTTGCTTTCCAAATCAAAAATAAAATGGGGGGGGAGGTTAGGAAAGAAGTCACAGGGCCTATCCCTAAACCTGAAGAGAAAGAGGCTAGCTTGGGATATTAGTGGGCCCATCTAACCTAAGAGGTTGAGTCATATGGGCTCCCTTGGTGGAGTTCATGTACTTAAGCTTGGCAATTTTTTTAAAAAAGTCTATTACAAGAAAGAGTAGCTAGTCTAGTTTTAATGTCTTAGTAGTAATTATTTGCAATGCTTTGGTAGTACCCCACAAGACTGATTTTCAGAAGTGCTTTCATCCTACAATTAAGTAGAAGCTGTTTTCCCAGTACTCCTAAAAATAAGACACTTTGAAACAGAGAGGCAAGATCCCTGCTCTAAGAGTAGTGTCTACACAGACAAAAGCCAGGTAAAGAAAAAGGCAGGCATATGGACTGGCATTGACATTTATATGAATCTCCTTTGACTTATTTTCAGAAAATATTTGCAATGTCTGATACACAAAAATGTGTTTGACACTTTTGTAATTTTTTTACATAAATACAAAATGCACTGAAGGCAACTCAAGTACACCTCACACCATGCTTCCCTATGCTCCTTATACAGTAACACAGGATAGTGAAATAGAACTTAGTATCAAATTCTTATAACTCTGAGGTTGGGCTGTAAGTCTTAAAATCATATGAAATAAGAATCAGTGCACTACACTATCAAAACCATCTTTCTTTTTATCAGGTAATTTTTTTTTTTCACCTACTTGTCAGATGTTTTGCCTCAGTCTGTTATTCAGAAAATGTAGTGGGTAGAAAACATACATGGAAGAAAAATGATCTGCCCACAAAACTTACAGCTGACCATGAGTGTTTTAAGGGTGTTCCCACTTCTTAAAGTTACTTCACAGAGCAGATAATGATTTGTTCAAGCTCATGGAAAGTACGGGGGTTTTTCAGGAAAATTGGGCATTAAAACTCATATAGTATTTTGTTAAGCGGTCATTTTGCTGCTTGCATCTCAATTTCATACTCAAACATTCATTTAATATAATGCCAGTGTTCAGAAAAACATATAAAACGATAAGCATGTATTCTTGTAGGAAAAAAAAATCTTAGTACTAGAACAGAAAATAGCTGCATAGGGGCAAAAATAATTCAAAGCAGACGCCTTCAATATATAGCAATATAACATTGTATTTGTTTTGATTTTTGCTTTTCTGAATCCCATGAGCACCTAACATACCTTTTAGACTATTTTGAAATAATTTTAAAAGTAAATAATTTGGTAGGAGTTTTTTAATCAATTGTTAATCCATGATTTGAGTGGCAGTCTCACTAATCGGGAAAGCAGCATGAACAAGTGGTAAGTAAATACAAATCAAAATGCATCAAGAAATAAATGTCTGAAAAAAACAGCAATGCACTAGGGGATTTTCTGACTTCAAATCTGTGCAAATACAGATTGAGCTTAAGATGTGTGGTTATTGGTTAAACAATTTTTAATGAAATATAAAGACCTATGTGCTCTTAAATGGATAATTTATGTGCAATGTTATTGTCTCTCAAGGTTTAATTAAATGTTTGCCTTGTGGCTAATCAGCTACAATTAATAAATGAAGCCTATATTCATGTCACTGATAGGGAATGTTAAAATGGCCTCCATTAGAATTTCAGTATCACTTTTGTGGCTGGTTGATAACAACAATCTAATGTATCAGAAACTTCCACAAAATAATTTGGTAAGGACACTAAGACAAAAATTACATTAATATAATGCAATGTTTTTATCACAATGCATAATTTTAAGTTCAGTTTGAAGGCAAGTACCTAGAAGTACTTAATGTGGATGTGTATGCCTACAAAGTGCTTTTCACCCCCAAAGTTGCCAAAGTTCAATTTAAACATCTACTATACCTAAAAAGAGCAACACTTCTTAGCCTTACGGATGCTCGGCACTGGTGAGGCCACAGCTGGAATACTGTGTCCAGTTCTGGGCTCCCCAGCTCAAGCGGGACAGGGAACTACTGGAGAGAGTCCAGCGTAGGGCAACAAAGATGACTGGGGGATTGGAGCACCTCCCTTCTGAGGAAAGGCTGAGAGAGCTGGGACTCTTTAGCCTGGAGAAGGCTGAAGGGAGACCTTATTCTTGCTTAGAAGTATCTAAAGGGTGGGTTGCAGGAGGATGGAGGCAGGCTCTTTTCAGTGGTTCCCAGTGACAGGACGAGGGGTAACGGGCACAAGCTGGAACATAGGAAGTTCCATTCAAACACAAGAACAAACTTCTTTACGGTGAGGGTGACAGAGCACTGGCACAGGCTGCCCAGGGAGGTTGTGGAGTCCCCTTCTCTGGAGATTTTCAAGACGCGCCTGGATGCAGTCCGGAGTAATGTGCTCTAGGCATTCCTGCTTTGGCAGGGGAGTTGGACTAGATGATCTCTAGAGGTCTCTTCCAACTCTGAAAATTCCGTGATCCGTGATTCCGTGAAAAGAGTTTGCACAGTGGAGCAGAAACATCCATTAATCGCCAGACCTACTGAACCCAAAGGATTTGAACGATCTCTGGCATGGTGCACTAGACATTGCCTTAGGACTATGTAACAACACCACATTATTTTCCTAGACATGGCCTTTCCATGCCTTTTTCACTCCTGCTACTTTAAGTTATAAACCTCAATAGGTAAGCATTTAAAATGTAGGTGAGCCTCCGCTGAGTACTCTCCCACCTGAACACATTATATAAATCACAGGCCAACAGAGAACAGGCCACAGGCAATGCTGGCTGTCACTGCCAGTGTTCCAGAAGTCAGCTAGAAAGAGTATTTCAGATCTCCTGACTTCACAAGACATCTGTTCCATGCAGTTAACATACCACTATTTATCATTTACACTGCAGTAGTGCCCAAAGGTCTCAGGGCTAGGCTCCACCATGAAATGTTATCTGTAAATAATATGCCTGTATCAGTGTTTGAGAGGCAATCAACGGGTGTGACCAGAACTAGAAAACAATAATGGAAGAAGAGTTTAATAGCAAATAAGAATAAAGAATCTTCAGGGTCCAAGTACAAAACTTTAGAGTTTCAATTTATTGGGGAAAAAAATTATCCTTCAGCAGCACAACTTAATATGAGCACCTTTTGCTGGCAGTCTTTCTGATTACCTCAGATTTTTTCACCAATTTAAGCACAATCAATCAGACAAGGAAGAGAACTGTACAGGATAATTCTATTATCATCACTTAAGTCATTCATTTTGATTGCACCTCCTTTGATTTAGTTAAATTGTCATTCAGCCACAAGTCACACCATGTACAGAACCATGAAATTCGCTCAGAGGAATCTGAAAGACTGTAAATACTACTGTCTTCTATTAGTATAAAGAAAGGCACAATTAATTACAGTACAGTAAGAATATTGGCTGTATATTTTGTCTCCGGAAATGAAAACTTATATAAGAATAACTTATTTCTCTTGGGGTTGTCAAGACATCTTTATCTGTAAGTCACTGTTCTTTTACACAGGCTTCCACCTATTACAGAATGAAAAGTATACAAATTAATGTATTAGAGCTATTTAGCTCAGGTCTCCATGAAACAAAGCTTGTCCCAACATATACCAGAATAAACAGACAGTGACACACTGTATACACAAAACACAGTAAAGTTTTCTAAATGTGATTACAGTGGCTGTTTCTATTGGTTACTAATATCAGTTCTACACATAAAACATTTTCTAAAAAATGCTTTATAGGATAAACAGTCTTAACCTAATTCTGATTACTATTTTCCATTCAATCATGAAGGAGACCTTCAAACTCACTTGCCTGAGGCACTGAGAAGCTCCAGGTCTTTGACGCTCATGAAAGAAAGATAACAATCACTCTTCAGGGGAGAGAGATCTTATTATACGTACCCCGTGGGTTTTTTTTATCCTTTATCAAACTGCACCTTTGCGGGCCTTTAATTTCTTAATGGGTTGTTTATCCTTTCCCCCATAATTCATGATGATAAGCTAGATGTCACATAGATATTGTTATGGTGATGAAAAAGTTGTACTGATGAGCCCAGTCAGTGATGTAGTTTGATTAACTTTTTATATAAATCTTTCTAGACAGTTTTCAAAAGAAGGTAAAACAAATAAGTTGATAATGTTACAAATGCTTCAGTAGGTGAAAATCTATCTGATGCATACCTATAAATCTATGAGTACTAATATGTGAAACAAGGGAACGTTACCACAGAACCAGGATGAGACATTAATGGGATAAATTTCAGTTTACTGTAAAGAGAGGGAGTGGGAAAGGGAGCGGGAGGAAACATATTAAGTGCATGTTGGGGCATTTCTGTGCAATGCATGTAGAATATAGGGCCTACAATGGCTTGATATAAAGGACTTAACAGCATGAGTTTTGGAAAGCAGTATTACTTGTGACTCCATCACTCATGAATAAGTTTATTAGGTGATCTCAGGCAAACGCTAATAAAACCTTTGTAAAATACCACCTTTGTTACATGTCTCTCAGGTTAAAGAAATACTGATTTAGACACTTCTGAGATGCATTAGGTTACCATGAATCCAGTCATCATTTGTAACAGCCATAAAATTGAAGTGCAGTATCTCTGGACCTTCCAGGACTACAAATGCATGCTTCTACCCTCTTTTTAACAACGCAAAACTCAAATTTCTAGGCATGCACAACAATAAGGCCTGAAGAGGAGAATTTTTTGCCCATTGTAGCCCTTATTTCAATGTCTGAAGAAATGCTACTTTTTTAAAAAAATAAAAATATAAAAACATTTTCTCATTTTTTGTCGGATATCCTCTTCCCTAGTACCTATTTCTACCAAGGGACATTCCATACTTTCACAAATGCTCAGACTAGATTGTTACTGAAATAACCATAGCTTGTTTTAGTAAACCATAATTATCTTACTTTTAACTATATCAGCGCTTAGACCTATTTGTTTAGAGCTAAACTGGGAAGGGTTGCTACTTATGTTAGCAAGTTTTTAGTCATATGAGTGGTTACACTTGAAGTGAATGGAACAACTTATATAAATAAATGCTCACCAGCACTTTAGAGAATTGTTAACACAGTCCTATTTTGCTTAGTTTCCCATTACAGTGTTTGAACTGACATAAGCAAAGAGAAATGGAAATCCTGATAAAACAAAAGCTTATGGTGTCTAATCCTTTTGCTCTAATGCTACTGTGGAACACTTCCATCTAAATACCGGCTGCAAGCTATAGCAAGATGAAACATGACAAGAACCGTAAGTAAAGATTTTGGAGACTTGCATTCTCTGTCAAATATTTGGCTCTTTCCTGAGCCTATTATGCCAGCGCTGGAACTTGACAACGATCTAGTATAGCGATGCATAATATGTATATAATGAATAGCAAGACTAGAGATCCTTATAGTAATTTTTACATTGGAAGTTTGTTTGATCTTCATCAGCATTGCTGTCTCCATCTCATCACTCAAATAGAAAGCTAAAAAAGGAGATACGTGGTGTAGAGACATCACTGAGGCTGGTTAAACAGGATGCAAGTGCCACAGAAGAACAGTGGAAACCTTTAGTCAGTGTGATACTACTTACTCGGGTCTAAATATGTATTTGCCATAAAGAAAAAATCAGAGAAAAATCCTCCAATTTAGTTGTGTATTCCAACTGCCTCTAAAATTAAGAGTTGGCTCTTGTAAGAAAAGTAACTCGTATTCAGTAAGACTTTATTGCTGTCAAAAAGAGCAGTACCAGGTCTTCCCCAGCACAGCTTTCCTTGGCTAACTGCTACCCGTAGCAGGACCCCTATTTGCAAGGGCTCTATATTTACCCCGCGTGCTTCTTCAAGCTGGTACCTGATCAGCAAGTTTTGCAGCATCACCAGTACCTACCAACAAAGCAGCTGATCAACACATGGCAGAACTGGGCTCCATACTAGCAGATTGGTCCACAAAATCCTCCTGCTCATTTCTAAAGAAACCAGAGGGGTATCACATACAGAGTGATCCCAAGTACCTAAATATGGTTTTGAAGAGTCTGCTGTGAAAGAAAAACATTATAATGTGCCTGAGAAAGTGTCTCGTGTGTGTAAGCGAAAACCATTTCTGGTGGTACTTGGCCTACGATAACTACTTAGAACAGCAAGTTACACATTTCACTAACGTAGGAACATCAGAAAGGTAGAAATGCTTTTTACCTCTCACATGTATAAGGAAAAGATGCATAGGAAAAATGAATCAGTTTATGGAAAGATAATCCGTTTTGAGAGATTACAGTTTTCCTGTTATTTTGCTTTAAAGAAAGTTCACACAAAACATTGGAAATTGAGGTTAGAAGTATTGACTGCGAAACCTTACAGGATCTGTCTCCAGGAATTCTCTGGTGTTCTTAGTTTTTGTGTATTTCAGTTGATGTGAAAAACAACAGTAGTGCCACAATCACTTTTCGGTTAAAGTTTGTGCCAAATCAGTACCCAGCTTAGTATGCCATCCAAGGTCTCAAAGAGTTGCAGAATATTCTCGTTCACCTCCTTTTCACTCTGGCCATGGGCCTGGTGGAGGAGGAATTTTGACTAAAGAAATCCTGGCAACTTCAGAGATTATTTCTGTTCCATCAGCCTGTCATGCAGCCACAGCAGCCAACACTAGCTTTTGTACTTTTTCTGTACATCTTTGTACACTGATTGCTGCCTGGTAGCATGCTCAGTGTTGCGCCCCTCCAGTTTCCTGGTTTTGTATTTTTGACAGTTCAACCTTTTATCCTCTTTTTTTTTTTTCATATTTTTCTCCATGATCACTTTAGTTTTCACCAGCTGTTTCTCTTTCCTCTCTTCTAGAGTGGTGGAGTGGGGACACTTAAATTTTGTTTTTTCTGCAGTGGACAGGTTTACAAGTAATAGGAAAATCAAAACTGCCAGGGACCAAAGAGGGAGAGCGAGGCAGGAGTCAAAAAACTTTTTTTCTTTTTTTTTTTTTTTTTAAATACAGTCAAGTAATACTGCACAGGTTCTTAACTAGTTTTATGAGCGGTATTCAAGTATTCAGTATTCAAGAGTATCCAGATATGCTCTGGTAACTTTTTGGCATTGCCGCATTTAAGAACAGGCAGTATATTAGCGATTCCTTTTTCATGCAACCATTAAAGCTGCACAAACACATTTCCTAAGGGTACCAGCTACTTAAAATCATCAATATATTGCACTTTTTGCCCCTTTAGATTACATTTTTTAATATGCCAACATCTGAACACCAAGTTTTGCTCAAACAAATGAATTTTTCATACAAACACTTTTTGCAAAGTTGATCTGCTATAAAATATGATCCTTCTTTGGATATTATCAGTGCTTACAGAATTGGAAGAAGCCCTACCCCAATGATAGGAACAAAAAGTGTTAGCAATTGAAATTTTATTTTTTTTCCATGGACAGACACCCTTTCCTTTCAGGACTTGCAGGCCAAACATTTCTAGATCAGTTATATTGGTGCTACAACGCAGCATTGTAAAATGAAGTGGTTTCATCCTTAACCACAGAAAGGCTACTGCCTCTTCATATTACTATGTAGATGTAGACTGCCTTTGATTCTTTGCTAAAGAGTGTTCTCTCTAAGTTACATATTGTTTGGCATGCAGGATCCTTTGAACACATCTCCATAAAAAAATTCTTACTTTGCTTCCAAGTCAAATGAATTATATATGCTTAACATGGAAGATGTAGCCATGGTGTAAAATGGCTGCTTGTGAAGTACTTCAGATATCATTCCAGAATATTACCAGTAACTTTAAATTTGCTGGTTTATCTTTTCAGTTTTTACAAGTTTTCTTTGTATACGATACAAATAATTGTGTCATTGAAGTGCTTCACCCAAAAGGCCATATGATAATAAGTCAAATACTTTATTGAAGTCTAATTAAATTACATCAATATGTGAAACCTGCAGCTTCATTAAGAAAACAAAGTCTGCTTGCCAGGTTCTATTTTTCTGTCAGGATATATTTATATTTTTTTAGCAGAAGCCCATGTTAATTGGAATTATCTGTCTTCTTTTAAATTCTTTGTTAACTGAATTTTATACTGGCTATTCCATCTTTTGCCTGTGACCAATGTCACATTGATAAACTACTATTATCCCATTTATGTTTTTAAAGTATTAGAACAATACTAGCTTTACCCTCTTTATGTAAATGTCATAGTGTTCCAAGACCTTCTGAATATGAACACTGACAGTGCATATAACTTCTTGACATGTTCATTCAAAAACTCTGTGATGCCAATTTTCTTTTAGTAACTGAAGTTGAACTGTCCTCCTGCCTTATCATTTGAATAGAAAACAATTCTTCAATGCCGTACAATGTAACTACATCAGCTGCCATCTTCCCAAATGCACAGAAGAAATATGTATATGTTTTAACATTCCAAGTTTGTCACTAATTATGATTAAAGCTGACATCTTCATCCCTTAATAGCAGCTTCTCACTATTCAGATAATTTTCTATATTCTATACTTGAAAAAAATTTCATTCCTACACTTGAAAAAAATTTTCCTCATTTCAATGAGGAAACATTTTAACTCTCTTGACCATATGTATATTTCCCTCATAACCTTTTAATTCCCACAGTAATTTTCTACAATTCCTAGCTTCCAGTGTACACGCATGGTACCACATTCCTTCTTCTGTTTCATAGATGTTTTCCTTGTAAACCACTCTGGCTTTTCAGCAAATGTATTCCTTAGTTGTGAGATTATTATTATTTGTGGGTATCTGGGCTAACATCCTTAAACGGTTTCTAATTATCATTCTTCCATTTCAGATTAAATTCTTTCTCCCAACTGATTTACCTTAGAATAGTATTCACCTTTATAAAATTAGCCCTTTTGAAGCGTTAAGAATATATATATTATTGGTTTGGACTTAATTCTGTTTGCACGTAACAAATGTGATCAAATCTTCATCAGTTATACCTAAGTTATGGCTAATTTTTAGTTCTGTGATCAATTCCTTTTCATCTGACAAGATGAGGTCTAACACAGAATTCCCCTGTGTTGGATGCAACCCTTTTTGAGTTAGGAAATTGACATTTAAAATATTTTGAAATTCCAAGTACATTTTAACACCGACAGCATGAGACCTCCAGCATATGTCATTCAGATTGAAATTCACTGCAGTACAGCAGTGTTTTCCCTATACGTTGTAGGTGGGTAAGGCGTAGGTCATGGTGTTCTCTAGTGTGATCTGATATCAGCTAAGTACCCTGTCAACTTCTGACTTATCTGTTAGAACATTGACCCATAAACATTCAAGATCATTTGCTTCCGACTGCCATCAACTCAGAAACAGGCAATGCCATTTTTGGAGTGCTTTCTGTCCATTTGATCCTTCCGAAATAGATTACAACAATTGATTTTGACATTCCAGTTTTCCAAACAGTTTTAGGAATAAAAACTAGGTCAAATCTGTGCTAAAAAGTGACCTTTTCTGCTGGTGCCGAGTTTCCAACAGTGAAAAAGAGGCTACTGAAAAATCTCTGCCCTTTGTATTCTTCAGCATCCCGATTATGGTTTCTCTTACCATTTTCATTTGCGTGTACCAAAACCTCATGGGTTCCTTCTCACTACTTCCATTTCTTACAAGCTCCCAGACTCCCTAACCAACCAGTCCCTTAGAAGCACAGTTCCTTCGTTACAGTAAATTAAGCAGCAGGCTCTCATCAACAGAAAGTGACAAAATTTTCCACAAACCGAAAGCCTTCATGTTATGTCACTTCCTCAGAGATCAAGTCTAGTCTTTTCTACTTGCTTTTTTCTACTGCTCCAAAGTCCTGAAGGATGTCGGAGAAGATCAGTGGTCCTGAAAGAAAAAAGCCTGCTCACTGCAAGCGTTCATCTATAACCTAAGAGACTGCCCACAGACCTTATATTGTGATATTGTCACTGATCCTTTGCTTGCCAACTTCAGAAACGTACTTAGCTTTGAGAGATGCTCCCATGTGAGACGAGCTCACTTGGAGCTCGTTTGAGCCGCACACGAACACGTCCCGTTAGCTGGAGGACCCGTTAACGCTGAACACCTCGAGCCGTGCTGGTTCCCCCCAGCTTCCACATTCTTCAGGGTCGAAATCGGACTCTGCGGCTCCCCGGGCCCGCAGCCCTCTGCCAGGAGAGACTCGCTGGGCTCCCTCCTCACGCCTCGGCGACGGGCCGCCTCACAGAGACGGAAGGCAGAGCTGCCTCCCCCCGGGGCGGCCTCAAGCGGGCGGCGGGGCCTGACGACGCCCAGTTCGGGGAAGGCGGCGGGGCGGGAGGCCGGCCCTCGGCGCCGCCCGCCGCCGTCGCCATGGCGAGGCCGCGGGCGTCCCGCCGAGCGGCCCGGCTGCAGCGCGGCGGCACCAGGGCCGAGCCGCCGCGGGCCGCCAACGCCGCCACCCTGGGCGGCCGCCTTCTGCTGCCCACCCCGCGCCGGGGCCGCCCGCCGTGGGGCCCTGGGCGGCGGCGGGGCAGTAGCGGAGCCGTTAAAGCGCCGGGTGAAGGCCTCATCCTGCAGCCACACCATGAGTAGAGGTCCGTTCCCCTGGAAAGTTCAACTAATATATATATATATATATATTTCTTTTTTTTTTTTTTTTAAAGGGGCTGAGACAGAACCCGAGGGTTGAGGGTATGTAGCATATGGGGGTGGTTAACAGGTGAAGGGGGGAAAAAAGCCTACCTGGCTGGGGTGGGTGAAGGCCGGAGTGGCCAGCGAAGGGCGGCTGTCTCCCCACAGCCAGGGCGGGACAGCCACAGCGCCGGAGGAGGTTCAGAATATGGGTTGAGCGCTGCAAAACCAGGCACTGGTTGGGGCCCTCACCTCCTCCGGGTTACTTGGAGCAAATTACACCTATCCTGCTGGCTATAGATTTTTTAAAATTATTGGGTTGGGGTTTTTTTAATCAATCATATCAGCACTGTCAATGTCATAAAGCGGCGTGGCTGTAAGTCTGTCCTGTCACGCTCTGACATCCTTTTATTTTATGAGGTGCCGAGTAGCAGCAAATGCACCCGCAAAGGCAGGTGGATGTAGCCATGCCTGCTTCCTAGGATGCTTCCCTTTCTGGGAAATCCTCAGCCTCCAGTTAGGCTTATGCACGCCTCAGAAAATGCATGGGAAGAGCAAGGTGGCAGCGAACACGTTTCCTTAAAACGTGCCGGGAAAGGCCGTCACAGTCAGTTGGTGTTTTACCTTTAGCTTCAACGCACGCTGGAGCGATCCAGCCTGTGGGGAGATTCCCTCGATCATGTGATTAATTATAGCACTTCTTTAGAAACAAACTGCGCTGCCTTGTCTTTTGCTCAATTCTGTGGGTGTTTGATTATGTAAATGAGATGGGGCTTGGGCCTTATAATAAAGGAGTAAGACGTAAAGGGGTTAGCAGTCTTTAAATGATCAGTAATAAAATTTACATGAATGTAACAGCACACGTTTCAGAAGGATGTGTTGCTGATACCTTCTGTCATGTGTCTGTGGTTGTAATTTACTTGTAAAGATTACAGTTACCTTGGAAATGAGGGGAAAACACCATCCATTTCACTGTGAAAGCAACCTACCACCTCTAAAATAAAAAATTAATTTGATTTCATTATGAAGCAGATTTTTTTTTTTTCATTCCCAAGCTTTGAGTTTGCAATAGGAGTCAGGGCAATAGTTTTAATCCTTGTGAGGCAGTAATGTCTGCGCATGTGCCTCCTGTTAGTGTGAGACCTGTGTGCATGCCAGCCTGTCTTACCATATACTGTGGGGTACATGGGGTGGGAACCTGGAGCGTGTGGGCCAGCGAGGAGCTATTGTATGCCCCAGCCAGGTCCCATGTGGGTGCAACCTGGAGCCTGAGACCGGTGGCATGCTACAAAGTACACCTACCCGTCCGTAGCTTTTCGTGGTTGCAGTGGCTTTACCAGGACTTTCAGGGTTTCCTTTCAGCTGCTTACCCCTGCCTTTTCTGCCCCATAGCTGCAGAAGGTCAGCTGTCTTGCCTTGCCAAATTCAGCAGCTGCCATTAAGACGTGGTCTGTTTGCTTTTTCTTACCTAGTATCTCAAAACTAAGAGGCTTGTAGAAAGGTTTGCAGCTTCTCTGGGCTTCAATATTTTTGTTCCAAAGTTTAATTACTAGTTCTTACCAAATCGCATCTTCCTAAAAAGAGATTTTCCTTTCTATATTGCTTCTGGATACAAGCCTGTCATTTGCTCTAACAAGTGTAATCTTTCATAGTGATGAATTACCTGTATGTTTTTATTCTATTGATTTTTTTTTCCATGACACACTTGTGTAAAATGTTGCTGTCTCTGATTGTAGATTAGTTTATTTATAAATGATATCTTTTTCTTTCAAATGTTACTGTTAGTACTAAGCTCTAAAAGAATGACTTAGTGGAAATATCATATCCTGTCATCTTTTCAACCTATAATTGTCTTTGTTATTCTATTCTAAGTAACACAATTTAAAAAATTACTCCACTATAACTGTAGCAAAATATTGCATCAATGAAACAGCTTTTGATCCCAGAAAGGCTAATATAGAAAATATCTGCTAGTCTGATGCTGATCATTCAGTGTCAAGTTGATTCATATCTAACATTTATTTCCCATAAAATAAATTTCCTTTCACTAAATGTAGCAAATAGTTAAATTCTTTCCCCCTCCTCCTATTATATTCTGTTTTCCCATCCCTATTAAAAGTTTGTGCCTTGAGGCCTACCAGCAGGGCACGCAATACTACATTAAACCAAATTTAAAAGTAAGGGTGCTCCTGCTGCTAACGTCCTCAGATCACAGACATGCAAAATGAAGGAACTGGCAGCTGAAACTTTAATGGTAGGAAGTGTAGACTGAATACTTGGGGAAAAAACACAGTAGCTCTATATGACAAAAAAGTCCTATTAGCATTTATGTACTTCAAAATGACGAGTTAGACGATTCTACCTAACTGTGGGGCTTTTGGCTTTTGTTTTAAGTAAAACTCTGTCTTGTAAGTATAGCATTACTTACATTTTTTATTCAAAGGATTGTTACTGTTATGGTTATGTATTATTTTGAATGTTAATCCAGTGCCTGTTGTTGCATTGCACGCTACATGTTCAGTCATTTCTCCACCTTACGGATTAACTTAAAATGTTATTAATATGTGGACCTAGATAGCTTGAGGAAGCACAGGGAATCACATGCAAGTAAGGTTCCTGCATCAGTTGTCCCTGTGCAAATAAAAAGCACTCCAGTGAGAGAAAACCATTGAAAGTAGGGTCATGACCATTCCTATGCATTATGTCCTACTGAAGTAATGCTGAGGCCTGACAAGATTTACGTGCAACTGGAGTCTGGTTTTACATGTGATGCACTGGAAATAAAAGAGAGTTGAATGGGAAGCAGCACAAGAAGGATAAAAAACTGCATCACTGTGAAGACATTGTTTCAAGTAAAGTTGGTTTTGTTTGTTTGTTTTAGTTAAAATGAATGTGTTGCCTCAAGCGATTCTACAAAGCCCAGGGGAGCATCCCAGGTTCATACAGCAGACTGTTTGCCCCTCATTAGACTTTGCAAGGTATGTACCTCTTTTCTTTCAGAGTATCATTTTTACTGTGAATAGCTTCAATCAGCTATGCTGAGGTGACAGATTATGTTCGCTTTTTTGCAATATTTAAAACTGCAAAAATCAGAGGCAAGGAAATTCTCTCTTAGGAAAATTTCATAATTAAAAAGGGGGAAAAAAAAAACCCAAAATAGGAAATGTGTTCTATTAAAGGTAGATATTTGATTCTAATTTTTCAAAACCCCTTCAAGAGCCATAGGAAGTTATTTCCATTTAGCACTGATACAAATGTAGGTCATTGAAAATGTACTTATTTGGATGAAAAAACAAGTTTGGCTTTTGTTTTTTTTCATTCAGGCACAAAACAGTTTCGCATCTGTCAAAATACAGTGAATAAAACTGCCTTGAAAAACATTATCCTGTACTTAATAACCAAGAGAGTAAACAACAGCACCATAATACTTTCAAGCCCTCTTCTTCATGTAGGCACGTGCCTGCGTGGCTTTCAGTTCCGTTGCACTCATTTCTCTTAGTTACTTGTACCCACACATTTTTGTCTCCCTTAGTGAGTACTGGTCTCTCAGTTACTACTCTGCCCTATGCTCTTTTTCCTGGAATTCCTGGAATTCCCTCCATTTCAGAAAGAATTGTGGTTATTTTCTTCTTCCTCCTCTTTTTTTTTTTTTTTTTATTTTTTTCCCCCCCTAATCCTAGCTTCCCCTTAGCCTTCTGCTGAAAGGTCTGGGGCATCTCAGAGTTCAGCAGCTGCATGTCCATGTCTGAAAGCAGTTAGAATCCAGAAACATGGTATCCTTGGGCACAGTCTTTCTGAGGGACTCATACTGATGGGTGTTCTCTTACACATTGATAGAATAAGGACAGGCAGGTTTTTTAAACTTTTATGGCTGGAGCCGTGTTCTGCAGCTATCGCCACTTTTTCCAGTAACTATGTTGCTGGACAACTCACCCCAGAGGTAGGAGACTTGTTTCTTCCCGTTACTTGGGGAGTTTCGTGTTCAAGATCATTCTGCAGCAGTCCTATAGAAATTGTGCCTATTTGCAGAAAAGAAATGTGTGATTCTGTAATGGTCGAGACCATGCTGTAGATACCTAGTGATAAACGCAAGACAAGCTCTGCCATTTTCTTTGATAACAAAATTTTGAGAAAACTGGAATCTGAGTTAACACAATAGGCAGTGAAGATAGAAAGTTATGTGAGAATCAATTTGGTCATTTATGGGACTTTGTTCTGTTCTTTGATTAAAAGCCAGGTGTATTTATTGTGAAGTTTATTTCTAGAAAAAAATAAGTAGCTATTTCTTTGCTGTGTAGCCTGGTAACAGAAATAGTTATAGGAATGCATGGTGTAAAATGTTAACTCTGGGACAGGTGTTCATTGGATTAAAATATATTTGTCTTTAAGAAGTGAGTGATTTAAAATTAAATAAGAGCCAATTTACAGGTGAAGTAGACTTTTTAATAAACTATTTATGAAAAATAGTGAGTCATCATGGAAACACTGGAGAAATAAGGCTAAAACAGTTTGGAAAAAGCAAGTGACAACTTCTGGAAGAAAAGAAACAATGCCTCTTAGCCAGTGCCATCTTCACCTCATTTCTCTTTTAAGGAACAATGTCCATTCCAAGTCACAGTCTCAGTTCTTCACATTAATTACTTTTATTGTTTTTCATTCTCATGGCATATAACAAGACATTTTAAAATAATGATTATTTGAGTTGATGGAATTTTCAGCTATTTTTTCATATGTATCATCTGCCTGTCTTTTCTGTGTTATTGCTACGTTAGCGTCATTGATAATAACAGCTAGGGTGAGACAAGTACTTATTATTTTTAGTAACTTAAATTCTTTATGATGTATGACCATGTTTCTAGTTGCATCAGGCCAATGCAGGGTATTGCAGAACTTATGTAAACAGTAATTGGTTTGCAAGTTGTTGCTTTTGGTTTTTTTTCCCTTGGCTGTAGTTGTCTTTAGATTAGAGGGTGTTACCAACCAGAAAATTATACCTAAACCAGAAATTTATACGTTGACTATAAGGCAGATGACATTTTAAATTGTATATGATTCTAGGGGCTTTTACCCTGATTTTTTTTTATTAAAATACTTTGAGAAGATAATGAGAAGGCATAAGGCTTTCCTTTGTACCAGTTTGAGATTATTTTTGACTGCAGTTTAGATTAAATTGCAGCAAGCTGATAGTGATGCCTAGGAATTTGCTTGTTGAAGTTGACCGTTTCAGTTTGGGGGTTTGGACTCCCCCTGCCATCATCCCGTGTCCCCCCTTCCCCCGCCTCCCCATATCTAGTGTGTTCTGTATGTGCTACTTATGTGGAGAAAGCTAATTTTTGCAGTCTTAAGGTACAAAGGTCAGCCAGGGGGTTTTGTGTTGTCTACTGAATACTTCATATTTAATCACCCAGAGATACTATTTTTCAATTTTTCTATTACCTCATATAAACGTAGTATATCTTGAAATATGTTTTACATCAGTTTAAAACATACAATAATTACCTTCTCTTCATTATCCTAATGACATTATGTATCTTCCTAAATTGTGACTATTATTGTGAAAATTTTGACAGTGATTAAATTTTGGTATTGATTGTAGCTGAATTTTTATAGCAATATCCATAAGTTGTATGTTTTGCATGGTCAGCAGCAACTCATATGGATTGTGTTACATGCAGCTTGAAAGCATAAGCTTATGTTGGTGCAGCTCAGTAGTAGTAAATTCTGGAACAAATTTAAATGCCCTATTTGTGCCGGAAGTTTTCACTATTACGTTGTTTTAAAGACAGATGTCAAAATATCTCTACATTGCTTAGCTATTTTGTTTTCATTTAAATGAACTTCACGAAGTGTCTTTGGTATCTCAGAGCAATAAGGAGCATGACGCTTATATTAGCTAACATTATGAAAAGAATTTACTCTCATCCCTGTAATGAAAGACAGCAGCGTAATACAGACAGAGAAAGAGGAAAGTAATAGATTTATGTGGAAGACTAATGTTGAATTTCTTTTATCTTTGAATGATTAACCAGGCAATCTTTATGCTTTCTTAAAGAAGAATAAAAATAAATTCACGTTACTTTTATAAAGATAATATCCTCTGCAGTCGGGATATCAGAATCTATTTAAATACCCTTTATGGTCAGTAAATGCATATTATCCTTTAAAATTCAAGGCATCTCTTGTGTATCAGAGTGGAGATGCAAGGAGATGATGGCTCAAGTGAAAGATGAAATGATGTACGGTTCAAATTTCAAAATTAGATCCATGATCCTGAAATTTGCCGTCTATTTTAATGCCCTTTGAATTACCCCTTTAGTTGGCCACCTTTTGCAATATGCTGTTCAAACTGTGGAAAGCTGAGTGCAGGATTAAAAGTCTGCATTGCACTAAGGAAAATATTTTGAGTTGGGTTTGGGGTTTTTTTTATTTTCTTTTTTTTTGATTTTGAAAAAGTTAAATACAAAACAGATTGGACCACTCTGGTCCATACTTATAATGCAAAAATGTAATAGTTCTGGTTTAGAACACAGCTTCAGTGTGGATAGCTTAATCAATTATTAGAGAACTAGAAATATCAGATAACCAGGTCCTTGAAAACTAATACCAACTCTGTTTTCTTTCAGAAATAAAGATGTGAAATAGCTACAGACCAAAAAATTAAAAAGATATTTGTATGTGTTTATAGAATGTCTGATATATTACTTTGTCAATATCTCAGGTTTTAGCTCTACTTGGCAATGCTAATATATTATACATGCTGCAGAAGTCTATGTTAGCACCTCACGGTGTTTCTTTTAATTTCTTTCATTTAAATTTAGGATTCATTTGATCAAAGACAAAGATGGCATAGATGATTATTTGGCGAAGAATATCAAAGGGTTGTCAAAACAAGAAGCTGCTGCGTAAGTTGGCTTTTTTGAGGCATTTTAACATCCATAAGTTTATTGTTTCCTTTGTTTCTAGTCATCATAATCATTTAAATTTAAAGTTCCCTAGGCCCTACCCTTTTTAGTGGAAGTTGGCATTTAAAAATTGAAGTTGATATTAAATAATGATGGTTCATTTCTCCTGATCTTAAATATATCAAAGCATTTAATTCCTTGGTTTTACTAATTTGTATATTTACCAAAGTATTATATCACATTTGTAACGTTATTGTTAAGATTGTGTCAGTAATTATATTTCAAATTGTGCTGCTTTTTTTTTTGCTTTTTTTTTTTCTGAGCTTCTGTGAAATATCTCCTCTGGGGTGGAAGCTTAGTATACTGACATACACGTTCTTGTAATTTTGAATTATTATTTAGCCAAGCCCAAGTACTGACTTCTGCGGTGAAGCATTTAATACACCATTAGTTATTTAAAAACCCAATGAATGAAAGAAATCTAGATAACTTTTGATTTCTTACAGCTGAGGTATTTACATTTAGAAGTTACAAGAGACTACGACTGACTTATTCTTCTGGACTCTTTTAACAGATCTGGGGTTCAGCACCATCAAAATTAATGAAAGAATTCTAACAAATCTGAATTGCTGGTTGCTTAAGTGAGATGATTTATTTATTTCAATATTTAAATAATAAAAAGATGCATATACAAGGGCTCTAGGCACCTTAACAATTAATATTGCAAGATCACCCTTGCAGCATAAAAACATTCTATCAATCAGACAGGAATTCGACCAGCTAGTTTCTTGAAAAACATGCTTATTTTCTGCTTCCTAGCGTAAGAATGTACCTGCAGACCTTCTCTAAAAACTACCAAATGAAATTATAGAAAATTACCAAATTAGAGTTGAGGGAAAATAACTTTAGCAGTGTCCTAAAACCATACCATATAATACTCAGCCAGCAGACACACTTTTCTTTCCTGTGATACACGTCTGACTCACCTTTACTTTTACAATGGTAACATAATAAAGCTAATAAGTATTGTGACTGTCAGTACAAAGATTGTAATGTATCTGATCTGATGATCTAGGAGAGCAGTTTATTTAAAGCGAACTTGTACCCCACTTCTTTTAGTTGAATTAAGACTAGGTTCAAAGATGATGGACTAACGATTAGTTCAATGTTGGGACTGGGCAGGACTTTCTCAGTGTGTCATCCTAGGGTTTGCAAAGTCAATTAGTTCCTTTGTTTCTGTAGGAGGGACTGTTATCATGGTCACAGTCTGTGGGAGAGAGCAGCCTGACAGTGACAGGGAAGTGAGTTAGGTGAGGCAGCGGGAAGTGCCATGTTACTGTTCCGTGAGTACACATGGTTGATGTGGGACAGTTACCTTTGATCACGCTGTCATACTAATCGTGCCAGATGTCGTAGCTGGTTTAAATATTCCCTGCTTAAAGAGAAGGAAACTAAGATTGGTCTGTGACTTGGTCACATTCTGTGTGAGCTGGACCAACATAAGGAACAGATCCTTCCCGAGCAAATGCTGTGCTGACAGAGGTCCTGTCCCCTGAATTAAGGATAGCGTAGTTGCTCTGTGAGGGGGGCAGAATTATCAGACCTCAGGGAGCAAGCACAGGAATAAGTACATTCGCTTATTGTCACCCTAGTTCCGTACCAGCTATGCGGTGCTGCTGTAGTCATTAGGCTACAGCAATTTTTACAGACTGACTTGCCTTCCCAGTGAGCTGTTTCAGTCTTTAGCCCCAGTGGATTTCCACAGCGCACACACCATGCTAGGGATAGAAGTGTTCTCTCTGTGATTACAGAGGTAGTCACTGCTATTTTAGGAAGGCCTTGGGGCTTCAAAGTGCATTTTACAGCTCTGATTTGATCAGGTCAGCCTTTTACTGCTATTGAAAAAAAAAAAAAACACAACACAAAAACCCACAAACAAACAAAACAAAACAAAAATGAACCCAAAATCCCCTCCTATACATTTTTTCTTTTTATATCCAAACCCTGAGTCTGGAGGTTGTGGAAAAGAAAACCAGCAAGGAAATCCAAAATAAGTGAGAATTTTATCATCTGTTCTGCGATACCTCCACAAAGTGGGGTGTTTCCTTACTGTTTTGTAATACGCTGTTTTTCAAAGTTATCAAAGCCTCTTAGAGGATTAAACTGAATTCTGGTTTATTTCTATGAGATTTTTTAAGTTTATCTTTTAAAAGATTATATTTGTGTTCTGTGTATTTAATTATTCTCAGAATTTTAGCTTTTGCTAATAGCTCAGCAGTTACAAGATTTCTATAGTATGTAATTTACTAATGATGTTCCCATAAACATGATACAATCATTTGAGAGCAAACAAATGGCAACAAACTAGCAGCTACGCAGTTATAATAGTACTAGGCTAATCTAGTTGTAAAAAACTAAGTGCATCAACTGTAATTTTAAACCAATTTATAAAGTAAGGCAATGCCATATCTGTAAATGATCTTACTGAAATCAGTGTTATGCTTTGTATGTCTCCACAGACAATAGATGGTTTTATTTTTAAAAGTGTGAGAAATGACTTATAATATGCTGTGTAGATTTTTTAATATTGTTTCCGTTCCAGAAGTAATTATTGCACTTCTTTATAAAGAAACAGGATATCTTTCTTTTGCCACCTAAATACCTGTACTTTTGTTTAATATGGAGATTTACTTGGTAAGTCAGTCATCATTTTGTCAAAACAAATTCTTGTAGCCACATTCCTGCTTAATATTAAACACCCTTTAATTTTTTGGTGCATGTTAGGCACGTAACAAATTTATTACATCCTAAATAAAGGAGTGTATGGGTAGTATCACATTTATGGAAACAAGCAACATTCTTTAAAGCTGTTCCCTAGAAGTGTATCCTTCACAATTTTCTTTAAAATTAAGGTAAGCTTGTTTCTTCATAGTTGAAGGGGAAAAAAAGGTTGCGGTTATCCTTCTATTATACAGTATTGTACTCTGTTCCAAACTTCAGCAAATGAGAAGAATTCTGTTAAGTGTGTTTATGTTATAATCTCATCTTTCTGTGGAAAAATGTGGAGATGTTTTTCATTTTTTTTTATTTGTAATAATTTTTTGTCCCAGGGTGATATGATAGAAGAGGAAGAAAAACAGTGCTTAAGAAAGATAGTACTTTAATTATATTAAAAGAGGATATTGCTTTGGTTTTTTCATTGATTTTGTTTTGTTTCCTTCTCTCAGACTTTAACTTGAAATAAGAAGTGAATGTGGTGTAAGAAGCTGGAAACGGAAAAAAAGTAAAGGTTCCCATTAATGCAGAATATGACTGCTTTCTTGCCACAGAGTTAGGCTTTTGTAACCTTATGAGGAGGCTGGCTGACTCCACTGGCCTTCAGTGTGCTTTCCCTGATACTTCCTGTTCCTGGTCTCAACTCACCAAATCATTAATGGCTCGAAATCGGGTTGCGGTAAAAATTAAAAATTGTCCTTATGACTGATTTAAGAGTCAAAAAGTTCATGATGAACTGTGAAGTAAGGCATTCTCCATCGAGATTGATTCCAGGGTTGAATCTTCAAATGAGTTTGGAGCCTAGAATGGACCAGAATTTGATATTGTCATTCCTGTTTCCTGATCTTTTTGTCAGAGACAGAAAGATCAAGTAACCGTTCTCTCCTCTTCATACAAATGAAAACTGTCCAAAGACGACCATATCATCAAAAAAGAGTTAAAAGACCAGAAAGAGAGACTTTGAAATCTTTTTGATAAGGAACAGTTTTGCTTAGTGGTAACAAAAAAATATTACATTAGTGGTTTTACTAGATGTATTTCTGTGAATCCAATGAGGGAGTTCTAGTGTCCTCACTCAAGACTCATCGATAGTCAGATGACATCTAAATTATTTTACATACACAGTAGGGGCTGACCTAGATATGCAGGAAATTTGTATTTGTGTTTTCTGTCTTGTGAGCGGTGGATCAGTGTGTTAGGGAAAGCTTGCCTTCATAAATTTATGTCAGTAAAGACATGCTCTGATACGACTTTTTCAGGCAGGAGACAAGATCATCTTATACGCATTTGATCAGATGTGTTTGAGGTATAGTGGGTTGTTCTGCTTAGGACTCACCAGAAGGCTGGTCCACTTCAAGATTATCTGGAATATGAAAAGACAAAGGCTTTCATTCGGAGGTGGACTGTGACCCCCAGAGCAATTGCCAGCTATCTCAGCTAATACTGGGAAGATCAGTCATTAAACTACTTTGCAGATTTTATATTGAAAACTGAAATATAATATTTTTGCTCTAGGAGTGATGACTGGTGAATATAGTAGCAATTCTTTGCTTCCATAGACCTTTGTCCTTCTCTGCAAAAAGAGCAAAGGAGTTTTCACCTAAGTTCGACTGAACCAGAGAACTAGATTAATCACCCCATATAACCAGTAGAAATAATGAAGAATAAGTAATTTGATTAGTTGAGCCCCACCTTTTAGGATTCAAACAACTGCTTTACAGTAAGGTGAATTATACTTTTGAAGCACCTATTTCTCTCCATTGCTTATACAGAGAGCTTAGGGTGACCAACTCAGATGTAGACATGTACATTTACCGCTGAATCCCACACTGGAGAACCATTGAATTTTGAAAGCTGTAAAAAGAATCAGGTAGAAAAGAGAGCTGCATTCACTAATTCCTGAGCCGGTATTTCTACAAGAAGCTGGCAAGTCCAAAACAAAAGTGACCTGACATAATTTTAAATCTTCTGTTAGTGTCATCTGACAGAATATTATTCTTCCATTCTTCAGTGAGAGAACTAAAAGGGACAAATCATTTACTACCCTCCCCCCAAGTTTCTGCTGTTTTCAGTGTCAGCTAGGTAGGGTTAGGGAAAAAAGAAGTCAGTCAATTAATGAGGGATTAAGTGTTAGTGCTCAAGATAAGTTTGTGAAAACAAAAGACTTCTTTCCTACATCCTTCTACCAGTTGGTCTCTGAATATTCAACCCTATCTGTCCTCCAAGACTAAAGAGGAGGAAACTTCCTCACCGGATTACAGGTCAGGATGATCCGGAGAGTCCACTGAGGAAGAATGGGGTTTGTGGGCTATGGAGAGGAGAAGGCCTAGCTTGAAGGGTGTTTTATTCTTTTTTTTCATCATAGCCATGACAGACTAGGAAGCCCTACTATTAGACTCGGCTTCTTCTGATCTTGTCCTCTGTTTATAAGTTATTTAAATCATGAGAGTTTTGGTACTCAGTTTTAGATTTATTTGCTTTTCTATTTGTCCTGATTCTAGCCTTTTGCATTGATGGACCAGTTCTTTAAGGAAGCTGAGCACAAATAGCTGATTGGCCTTTTGATTAATCCAAACTTTTTAGTAGCTTTCACTCTACCAAACAAATTAGTAAGGTGACTTCATAGATGACCTATGAAATTTTTTAGTCAACAAATAGATTGGAACCTTTTTTCATTAACAGCTTATCATATTGCCATGTTTTCTTTTTTACAACCTGAAACCTTTACTGGGGCTTCCCAGTTTGAACATGTGTAATTTAGGCTTGGGAATTTTGTGTTGTAAGGTGGATTTGACCATTTCTGTGTTATGGAGTGAGGCTCTCAAGGGAGAGGGGAGGGGCGCTGCCAAGAATAAGTGTGAGGAAAAATATCTAGTTGGTGTGGGATTAAGGCAAGGAAGGAGGAGGGGCAGCTGCTCTTACTAGAAAGCTTGCAAAAGGCAATTTCAGACATAGACAGAGAATGTGTAGGTGCAGATTCTGCTTTTCCCTTGTATTTCAGTCCTTGATTGCACAGTATTTGGTTCTAGTGATGCACTGGTTTGAGCTGCTTCCATTTCTTCCATGTATAACACTGTGAAGACAGAGGGATAGAGGAGAGCTCAAGGCAGCTAAAGAAGGACATAGCAGCAAAAGGAGAAAGAAGTAAACCGTTCTTTCCCTTTCATGTTCAGGTCCTAGCAAGATTTTGCTGTTCTTGCTGATGACAATCTTTGGATATGACCTGTGAGCACCTTATGACCCTCTTTGTTCACATTACTCTGGTTGAGAACTGGTGGAATGTTGTGTCAACTCATTTACATTTTTTGAAGATATTTCTTCACTTTTAAATACTAAAAACTATGGAAAAGGGTAAATCAGAATGAAAGAAATGTATCCTTTCATAGTAAAAGAAATTTTAAATTAAGGCACTCTATCCCAAACTCCCTGCTGATTGTGAAAAGGGAGATGGCACAAGTCGCTTATTGAGCTAGATGATAAATTTTAAATTTCTTTCACAATATTATTTAAATATGTATTTTTTTCTGTCTGAATAATTCCTAACAATCTTACTTGCCATGACCAGGATTCAATGTTTATTAAACAACTTTCAAAAAGAGATTTTAGCACTTAGAGGCACACATTCTTTTTGGTCAAATGAATGGTCTCTTCGAATTTGGGGCCTGATAAACATATTATTTAGTGTAATTAGGCAGTGATCTAAAGAACAGAACTGTGTGGGAAGTGAATGGTTTGCCTTTCCAAAAGAAACTTCGCTGTGCTTTTGTGTAATGTGAAAGGTTTTTCTTGAAAAGGTTAAAAAAAGTTCTAATCAACTTCTGTACATTATGTAGAACTTCATTTTCTAAACTCTGCAAAAGAAAGTTTCATATTTAATGGGAAATCATGAATTATTCCATTTATTATCTACTTCCTCCTTTCAAAGACATGATCTGGATAAAAGGCGGGGTGAATAATTTCAAAAAATACAATACATTTTTAATGGGAAGGTGCAAACTACAGATTCTCATGACTATTAGCAAGTATAGAGGAAACAGAATTTTACTTGCAAAAACTCATCAAACTCTTGCAAAGATAAAATACATGACATACTTTAATAAAGAAGAACACAGTGAGCTGAAGTTTTTCTTTTTTTATGTAACTTGTTGTTTTTACTAAGTTTGGTCTTACGGTTTTCTAGTGCTTTCATTTCTCAATAGTTCAACAATATTTAGTACTGAAGATAATGTACAAGCAATACACAACTGACTTCTATTTTTAAAACACTCCATAAAGGTGAAGCATCTCTAACATACAAAAAGAGTCTGAAATAAAGTCTAATTTGCCTTCGTACAATCATGACTTCCTAATAATTCTCATACTGAATCCCTCTGAATAGTGTAAAGTCCTCTTTTTTCTTTTCCTCTTAATCTCTGTGTGGTCTATTTGTCCTTAGACTACTGAGTAAGTTCTTTTGGGGACTTGAATGAGAGATCATAAACAAAAGCAAAAATACTGTGGGAATTGTTCATAGCAATAGTATAATAAACGCATAGCCTTGTATAGGGTTTTATGATAATTCATAGCATCAGATTGAGAAGACACAGAAAGCAAATAATTATTAATATCTTTTCCTAAAGATAATTTGTGAAAGAAACTTGCAGAGAAATTTAATGACTTCTCCGATATCATGCAAGTCAAATAGAAAGGGTTCCAAACTCAGATGTTTCTAGCTCTCAGTCCATTAGGTCAGCTCTGAAATAAAAGAGGAAACTTGAGAAATACTTCATTTTGATAAATAATAGTCCATGAAATATGGTTGGAATTAACTTTTTGTTAATGAACATAATTAATTTAGAAAGAAAAGCAGAAAGATTAATTAAGATAATGTTTTTTTCTCATTATGCTTGAAATAATCACAGGTATGTGTGCGGAAGGTGTGTGTTCCTCTGTATGAAGAACATTTTTATAATGGTAGCACTTTTATCTTTATTTTTAGTACTTTCTTTGCATTTATGTTTAGGGACAGAATGTTCCAAAAGTTCATTGCTAAATTTATATTTCCATTTTCTGGGATAATGAGGTTTCTTAATTATTACAGTACTTACATTCATTTTAAAATACTTTTTCTGTGTCATCCTTTGATGTTTATAATTGATTAATTTTTCATTTTGTGTAGTATTAAAGTGGCAGTGTAGCTTTGAACAAAAGGAAGCGAGTTCAATATATGTGTTCTTTGCAGGATCCTACTGACAGGTTATGCATCCACCTTTGATTGCCTGATTTAGGTTAAAGTGTGGTTTGACAACAGTCAGAGGCTGTGAGGCAGTAGATGAAAAATACTGCATTACTTATGCTGAAAGTTATTGTACCTATATATGGTATAAAGTACCTATATATTTATTTTCTGATATACTTTATTTTCATTTTTCTATTAATAGTTCTGCATACAGAGCTCCATAAACCTTTTCTTATTTAAAAAAAATTTAATTGTTACAAAAGTCAGTTTCAAGTAGATGTTCTCCCCTCTCATGATATACAATACAAATTGTCATGCAGTATTTTTTATTTACTACTTAGAGTAGGGAATCCTTTTTATAACATTTGGGGTATGGTGGATTTTATTTAGCTATTTCAGCTTTATAATTTGGAATTAAAAAAAACATGTACCCCACCCCAATATAATTTAATTCTCAGCCTTTATAATAAAAAATTCTGATATGTAAGCTAACCGTCTGTTACTACTTAATGGCATTTACTATACTTTCATATCTTTCTTTAATGAGATTACTATAGTCTACATTTTAACATATTACCATCCAGTAAATATTTCATTAAAAGAAAAGTATTTAAATGGACAGTCTTTAAACTAGGATTAAAGAGGGCTGTGCCCTGATTCAGTTAAATAGCTTTGTATCAGTAGCAGTATGTGGTGAAAATGTGGTGAGTACCTTGACCAACTGAGGGCTTGACTCACCAAAGTACTTATGTATATAAATTTTCACACTGAACTCAGGTACTCAGATGACTCGGATATATTTTCAAGTTAGCTGTGTACCTCACTTTGGTGGATTGCAGCCCAGACACATGACAAAGTAGATTTCAACAGTGCGAGTACATGGTTTTACACCACTATAACCTGGATCGTAGCATCACTGAATCCAATAGTCAAATTTTCAGCTTCCATATTTACCAAGTATTTGCGTAAGTGCTTTTTGTGTTCAGCAATGCCCTGCAGAAGTTTTAACTATATTTTAGATGGGGGTCACTAACAGTGTTGCAAAACTGTTATGTTTTCTGGCTGTTCAGCTATAACTAAATAATAATTCCTCTTTTGATTCTTAGGCAGAGCAGCCTGAAGTTATAAATACTTACAGCATGCTTGGCTTTTTAGTGTTTCATATAGGATGTTTGTTTTTACTTAATGCATATATTTTTCAAATTTGAGGGAGGAAATTCTGGTGTCTCCTTGTTTATGCTGTGTGTGTTTGCATATAGGTTAGACACAAAGTAGGTAAGTATTCACATACTTGATGTAATTTTAACTTTCTTGTAGATCCATAGACAGGAAATGGGGGGGGGGGGTTTAAAATGTATTTGTTTAAATAAACTTAAGCAAAAATATCTTGATTATTTTTTCATAATTTTGTGATCCTTAGCTAAGGCATTTATATCAGTCATGGACTTGCCAACTGCAGAATGAAATCCCGAGTGGATGAAACCTATTTGAATACAGTTTTTAAACATTATAATAATTGGTAGAGTAATTATTTTACACTGGAAGTACACTTTAATATTTTATATGCTATCGTTGTTTAATCCGTGCCATTTTGTGCTTTACAAAATGTGATTGCTACAGTACACTTGTTTTGTAATCAGCAGCTGGCATTAACCTAATGGTAGTAATTAAATCCTACAAAATCTAAAGATATGAACCCTGATATTAAAAAAAAAAACAATCTGTCATCTGAAAATAGTAGACTTTTGCACTTATTTTGCATGTCTGTAATTGACCACAGCAGAGAGGTGGCATGGAGAATTAAGCTCTGGATAAATAATTCTGTTATGCTATACTAATTTGATTATTTCTAACACTAGTACTTTCCTCTTGGCCTCTTAGTTTCTTTTTTCTCTCTTTCAGTGTAAAGGGTAGAATGAAGGTTTTTAAGTTAAAAGGAATGCAGTATGGTACTGTCCTATTCTTCCAGCATTGCTTAAGAGTCTCGTAAAAGTGCAATACCATAATATGGGAAGGTCCTTGAGATTGTAACAACAGTGTAATTTCATTAGCCTCACTGAAGGTTAATATTTATAATTTTTGCACTAGTAAAGGCAGATTAGAATCAGATTTCTGTGATTCCTCAGCATGGCTCTAGATCATTTTAGACTAGCAATGATAATAATAAAACAAATCCATGTAAGAAAATTATATGAGTAGCGGTATAGTTTAAGAAAAGTAAAATGCCTGTCACAATATCCAGGTGCACTTAAAGCACGGTGTTAACAATAGCAGTGCCTTTCCAAGCTCACAGATACACGTGCAATAAATAGCTGCTTCCACCTGTGTCATATTATACTACATGAAATCATCATCTATAACATGGGTCCACTAAAATGGCAACTTTAACTTTTGGTGGCTATTTATTTGGTGCTAAAAATTCTTCTGACACCCCCCCCCCCATGACACACACGCAGAAGCGCACAGAATTTTTCAGCACCTCATGCGTAAAATACTGCATCACCGTAACTGCCGATGTCGGACAAATGCCTGATATCCAACCAGATCCACTAAGTGGACTTCATTTCACTGTTTTACCCAACCTGTGTAAATAAACATGTGGCAACATCAACAGGGTTTGGGTAATGACAGAGATGAGCGTACAGAGGAACAGTGGATTCTCAGCATCGTCTGTGTTTGTGTTAAGTATTATGGGTTTCATCTGTTGAATTTCACGGATTTAAAAAAATAAAACAAATCTGCTTTAAATTAAAACCAGATTAATTGGTGTCTTTGTTTTAAGCATAAATGCATAGATATGCTCCAGATTTCATGAAAAAAATAATTTGTTTTTAAAAATCCATCTGAAACCTTTTTCTGCTAGCATGCACATACAAAGGGAAAGAGGACTTGAGGTTAACATTCGTACCGAGGTTCAATTTGAAAATTAAACACAGCTAGCATTACAAAGCCGTCTGCTCATTCCGATTCGGCTCGTTTAATTGCTCGCAGGCAACGCTTGCGTGTGTTTGGCACGCAGCTTTTGTGGCACAGAGTGGGGTAAGGCAGCCGCAGCGGCAGCGCGGGCAGCGCAGCCCCGCGCTTCCTCCGCGCCTCGCCCGCGCCGTGCTGGCAGCGATGCGCGCCTGCGTTTGATCCCTGCCGGTGCCCTTCTTTGTTCTGCAGCCCTGCCTCGCCGCGCTGACAGCTGCCTGATTAACATGTCCTGGCTGCAGTTTTCCAGGTTTCCAGTAGATGCCCCCAGAGACCATTAAACCCCGTGAACGTCTCCACTTCAACCAAATGAAAGGCCGGTCTTCTTTCATTTTGCTTCTTGAAGTAACATAATTGTTCAAAGGAAACCTAAAATCGGCCTGGATTGCAATGCAGAAAAACAAACTTACTTGTTTAATAATATATCGTAATTTATTAGGTAGTAAGGTTCCAAAGGGTTAGTGCAAACTACTTTATTAATGTAGTAGAAACATACTGTTAACAGTTGGATTTTATAAAATCCAAGTCATGTACCTTTAATTAAGTATCACTTTTTGATATTGATATTAGAAATAAAGTAATCTTTGTTTATTTAAAACAAGAGATGTTCTGTTTAACCTCTCATTTTATGTGCTGCATGACATCATAAAAATCAGTATAAAAAGGATTTTGAGGATTGAGAATTTAGAGTTTATCTCAAGTTATCATGAAAAGTTTACTTCTGTCACCTACACTACTTCTCTGTTTGAAAGCGCTGTTGGAAAAAAAGGACAGTGGCATTTTCATCTGGAACTTTGATAACTGAAAACATTCAACTGAACCAATTTCGAATTCGTTGCAGTGTCAAGGTCTCTTAGGTGTCATGAATACCATTTATCCCCATAATATCATTCATATCTAGCCCTATTTTATTGTGTGTGTGTGATCAGTCACCTGTGGCTTATATATTGCAGAAACTTAGGGAAAAAATAGTATTAATATTTTGTGCTTTGTGTGTTTTCCATTTTTAAGTATAACTGAGAGATAACTCTTATCTTTATGCCTCTAAAATTTGAAGGGTTTTACAGTAGATAGCTTAATTGCTTGTGAGTTAAAATCAGTTATCTTTGCCTAAGAAAAAAATGTGCTCTGTATTGTATGATTACTTCAGCACTATTTCAATTTCTTTATTAATTGGGATGGGATTTATTAAAAGAATATTGACACATTTTTAAAACGGACCTGTTTTACTATATGTTTTGTTTTCCTGTATTGATTTGCTAATAATGCTGTCTTGTGGGGAAGATGTGCTTTGATATCAAGTAAAATGCATCAGTCTACAGGAAGTAACATGTTACATGGACACGGTTTTTCTATTTATACAAATATTGGTACTGTGCTCAGTGAGTATGCAGTGAGTGTTAAAAATTAACTGACGTTTTGTTTAGTCACTGTTAGGATCTTTTGGCACACATATACACCTATATAGATCACATTATATAAATAAATATGCGTGGATACATGTCTGCTCTACAGATTGTTATTCCACTGCTCTGAGTAGGATCCAGTCCTGGGCCTTTGGAAGTTGGTAGGAATTTTTTACCTATATTCTTCAATTTTTTTTTTAGTTAGATAGAATTTTAAAACAGAAAAAGAAGGCATTCTATATACAGAGTAGAGAATACATTGTACTGTATTAACATAGTATCTTTACAGTATTTTTAAGCCATATACTGTGCATCAGATATATGGCAAATAAAGCATATACTGGCAAATTAAGATTTAAATGTTTAAAGATATTTCTCATTTACTTTTCTAAGATAAATGTTGCAAATGTTTTCTGGAGCAGAACAGTTGTATATTTTCCCTTGTCTGTGTGAACAATGTGTGCTTTTCAATCTCAAAAGCCACCTATTTATATATTAAATTCAGTACTGTCTTGTCTAAATCGTATCAGGATTTCATAGTATTTTTGTGTTCAGTTCTGTACTCAAATGTAAAAAATACACACGAAAGATGAGTGTGCATCTATGTAGTAATCAATAGATTTTATTTTAATCATATCAAATATGAAATAATGTAGATTATTTACTTCTTACATCTCACATTACTGTTTATTTCATTGACATCTAGCTAAGAAGTTTTTTACATCAATTCCATCTTATTGGCATTGTTTAAGAACTGCAGTAGCTCTTTTTAGGCTATAAGTGTTAGTCTCATTAGGCTATTGTTTGGCATGAGATCATCTGAATTTATTACATACGCTATAAATCTCAGTTTTCAGAATTCCATATTTATTTTGAAGCTGCTGTGAATTTGAAGTTAAATGGATTTTAATCTAAAGAGAAAGTCCTGAAAACAGTTTGGAAACTTAATAGAATATACAAAATAAATCAACATGTCTGGATCCTTGCCATTTTACTGTGACAAAGGTTTGTTTTCTCACACTAGATACCTATGCCTGCAAACCTCTACATCTCTATTTTAGCGTTGCAGGCAGTCCCGTTGGATTCATAGTTTTCTCCAGGATAGGACACAATGATTGTTTCATGACGCATAAAAAAATATTTTTATAATTTCCATAAATAATACCTCAAAAGATATATTACCTCTTGAGAATACTTGATTACACAACTTTTTTAGATGTGTATCTTATCAGACTTTATGAATGAGATAACTTTGACATAAAGTCATCATTGCATTATTTGACTTTAAAATTAGGGGGAAATTATCAAACTTTTGCATCAGTAAACCAGTTCCAGCTGAAGTTATATGCTAAACAGCAGCAAAATAATATCTAATGATTATGTCTCTGGCATAGCATTTGTTTGACGTTTTAAACCAAGCCATCATATCCTACAGCAAAACTATTTAACATATACATTGTTCTGACATGTGGAATGTGCCTCATTTTTCCCTGTGCACTCTTAAAGCAAACTAAGAGTTCATTGTGTTTTCATGAACTAGTGTAAACATGAGGGGGTTTCCCATCAGTCAGCCTTTTTTACCACTACCAGCTAAAGAATACCAGTGTCTTTTTAACATGTTTTCAATATATATATATTGGTATTTATTCATTATTGCCAGATTTACTTCCCTAGGGTATGACATTCATAATCATATTTTAGCAGAAGGCTTTTTTAAGCAGAGGGAAAAATACCCCTTCCCCACTGCTGAACTGCAGAGGTCTCTTCTTGAAAGCCGTTTTAGTTAATCTGTACTTATTTGGTAAGGCGAAGAAGAGAATACAGGTTTAAAGGCTTAAAATCTATCTTTCTTATTCCCAGTAACAGGAATTCATACAAGAAGAACATCTGCATAGACATGCTGCGACAGGGTTATCACGAGTCCTTCTCCGAGCTCTTCACTCTGATACAGAAGTGGAATGCCTTGAGGGAGGCTGCAGGGCCTGGGTCAGCCATATGGCAGCAGAAGTCCCTGGAGGAGCAGCCTGATAAGCTGGATCAGCTTTACCACTTCCTGACCAGGGCTGAGGCAGCCCAGCGAGCAGGTAAATGGGGGGATTGTGGGTAGCAGAGCAGCGGGAGCCGCAGCCGCCAATGCCTGGGGGAAGCTTCCAAATTGTTTCATGTATGAATTTGAAACGTTACTGCATCTTAGCACATTTCAGTCTTAGTCAACTAAGCTGTATTTATAGAATAAATGATTAGGAACTGCAGATATCAGGAGAGATTTTGTGAAAAAAAAAAAGGAAAAACATGTAGAGTGCATTATGATATCATCAGAAATGTTTGATGTATTTATAGCTTTGATAACATCTCAATTATTTTCTCATAGTTTCATTATTTATTGTTTTTCTTTCTCTATTGATTTGAGTAGCTGGTTTTGTATTAGAAAAATTTAATAGGTGAAATGCTGTTTCACACAGTAATAGTTTTATAAATCTGATTTTATTAAATACCCTGTCTGCTAACTGTGTTTGGATTTGTGACTGACTTAAAAGGGATTGTGAACACGTCAAATAAAATGCAGCACACAGATGTAACATGCCACCTGTGAATTACTAGATATTAGTGAAGACATAACTCCAAATTACTGTATTTTCTCTATTGCCTACTATTTAGTAAGCACTCATATTTATCATTTCCTTTTTACTATAAATAGTAACATAACTTACTCTGTCTTTCTCCTTTGGAATAATTGTAGGGATGGAGGCAGATAAAGCAATCCTGTTTCATGGCTGAGCTGATTTCACTATAGTTGGCTTGTTTCAAGTTGTATTTGATCATTACAAATACGAAAATCTACAATAAAGCTTGTGAATTTGGAGTCTAAGCTTCTTGGCTGAAATTTAGAAACAGACAACTTCATTTTAAAAAGGAACAACAAAAAAATCCTTTTAGTGCTTAAAAAAATGTTCATTTAAAATGTTTATTTTATGTTGACTATGAAAGCCAAAGGTTGTGTTTCTTTCTTTAATTCACTGTAATTCTAGGCAGGAAGTCTAGCCAGCCCATGATTGGAAGGAATCTTCAGATTTGTCTGGAGTATGGCTAAAACCTGAATAGGGACTTCCATAGCTTCCAGGAGGACAAGAGAGAAGTTTGTGCTTAGACTTCCCTGGCAGAAGCATACTGCCAACACTTTGATGTTCAAAAAATAGTAGATATGGCTTATCTTGATGGGCCTGCTTCCTGCAGCTGCTTGAGGAGAGCGTTGTGCCTCTCTTCAGTATCTGATATTTTTCATTGTGTGCCAGGCTCTGTAAGTCTTTCACCTCTCAAAGAGACAAGATACCACCAATGTCTCTGACTGATTGTATCTTGCCTCTAGGAGAGAGTATCTCCCAACTTTGCCTGTTAAAGTTGGTTAAAATGAAAGAAGAGAAAATAATGAGAATATGCCGATAGAATTGGCAAGCATCTTTACTGAATTGCTAGATCACGTATAGTTAGTTTTGATTTTTTTCACCAGTTTCAATGCAAACCTTTGCACAAATCTCTTGTTTGATTTAAGTGAGGCTTGAGTCACCTGGCATACGAAGGAGTGGATACTAATTCGTGTTGCAGGTGTTAGAGCTAGTAGTGCTGTGAAGATAACATACGAATTATACAGCTCATCAAATACTCATTCAGTAGTTCCACTAATCCAGTTACTCTCTGATTCTAATCAAATTGCTTGGGGCTCTGGCTTATGATCTCCTGACAACTCCAGTTGACACCATTTAAGAAGCATTCAGCAGTTTACCTCAGCTGGAACTTACCATGATGTAGCACTCACAACAGCAGCTGACCTGCATTTGCTCCTCAGCCACCGACGTTCAAGCTTAAAAGGCTGAAAGTAATATTTGGGGAGAGTTTCACAGTGTGGCTGATTTCACTAATATTAGGGTAGCTGGAAGTTTACCTGTCTCAGGTATGTTGTCCTGAGCTAACAGTTGTGTTGAAGAAGAGAGCAGCAATTATGAAAAAAAAAAAAAAAAAAAACCCAAAAAGTTCTTTGTGACTTGTAAGTTTTTTCATGAATTTAAACTTCATGAAAGGATTGGTTTTGAACCTGAAGTGGTAAGTGGAAAACAAAACTTCACTTACTGTGTCAGTAAATAATTTTCTTATTTATTATTTAATTTTTCTCACCTGGTATTTTTGTATTATACAGTGCTGCTGTCTTAATTGTGACTATAATTTAGAACTGTTGCTCTTAAGTTTAGAGTTTTATGGTTGTTACCACAGTGCACAGAGAAAGCTAGGTATTCATCACTTTCCATATTTATTGGAGGAATATATTATACTTTTCATTTTTTTGATAGTTTGTAGTTATAGGACACTATAATGCTGGACAGAAATTGTTTGCTTTCACAGAATCAGCACCATCCATCACAATGTGGAGGCTGATGTCATAGACCAATTATTTTCTTTACTGTTGGGTTTGAAAACAGTAACATTTTGTTTACCAGCATTACATAGTACAGACTGTTTACCTTTACACATGCCAGTGAATGTTCTCTCTGTTTTCATTTTCAGTGGAACGTTTTAACTGAACTTCAAATCATAAAGGAGTCTTTTTTTTTTTTAACTGGGTATTATCAGTATTATACTGTGTGCAAAGAAAATATCTTTTTTTCTCTCCAACTTAACCTCATTGTCATTGTATTTGAATACCTGCCAAGTATTTAAAAAATAGAGAGCTAACATTAATCCTTGCAGCTTCTCAGAAAAATAGCTGACAGAGCTATTTTGGCCCTAGGTACAGCATTATCCCAAAAACACTGGCAGGAATATTGGCAATACTTGACTGCATTCCTATTTGGCCTTTTGTGATTCAAATAATGTAAGCGCTTTTGACTTCAAAATTGAGTTGTTTCTAATTATTCCTTGATCTTCCTTCATTATCATGGACTAACCTCTCTTTTTTACTCGTTCTGGTCTCAGTAGCTTAAAAACAAAAAAAGAGACAGTTTAGCTGCTTAAATATTTACAGTTGTAGGTTTTTTTACAGAAGAATGCAGGATAAATGCCAAAGCAATGCATCTACATAGCTCAGCATTTGATGTATACAGTTATTTCTTGGCACATGTATGAAAATGTTGGGGTTTTTTTCAAAAAGAAAGTTATATTTTGAGGCCATAGAATGGCCTGTCTGATTGCTTGCTTGCCCGCCTGATTGTACTGCTCAGAGTAGTTTCACTTAAAGGTATAATTGTCCTTGAAAGGTATAATACAGTGCTGGCAGGTTGTTGTTGCTATCCCTTTGAAGAACCATAGCTCCCTAGCCCCTACTCAGTACTGTTCTCTGAGTTAGCAGGAGGGAGAGTTTGAAGCCGCACTCCATCCTTGTCTGACATTAAGGGTTGGTAACTAAATATCCTCTGGCTGGTGATACCCTGTGAACAAATGATGACCATATCCTACAGAAGTGTGCCAGCTGAATAAAACTCTTTTTGCCCATTTTGTCTGTCTAAGACCTGGACAAAATTTGACTCTATATCTCTGTGTGTTTGGGTGGGTTATGGGGAAGAAGTAGGAACAAAGGAAATCCAACTAAGAAGTCTTTTACTTATATTTTGGAATTTTTGAACAGCACCCAGGGCAATATGTGCCTGGGAAAATAGTTTATTGTAATGATAATGTTGCTGTTCCTCAGATAAAAATATTTAAAAGTTAAATTAAAATCTTTAAGCTGGTATTTGCACAGATTTTTGCCGTATTAATGTAACTGATTCTTTAAATCACTACTTGGCTTCTGCAGTCTGTCTTACTGTTTTAAAATGCATTGCTAATTTAGTTATTGGGTTTGTGTGCTCATTAGGGTGAGCCACTTCTTTGAATCATCTCATCGAAGTATTGTGTAGCTACTTTTATTTAGTTACTTAGCGCTGAGCCTACCAGAAGAATGATTGACAGTATGCAGGTTATACTGTAAAACATCAATTTTATGTTTTAGACTGAAGCCAACCTCTCAGTGATAGTGTGCCAATTTTGGGTTTTGTCAAATTAGAGGTCACCTGTCCCAGTATTATTTCAGAAGGGCTTGAAAAGTGTTGCTCTTCATTGAATTGCATATTATTACATCTGAATTACATATTAAACGTAGGCTTGAACCCTAACTGAGTCCTTACCTAGGACTAGCAGAGGCCTTGAAGAGCTCGTATGGTCAGTGCTTGCAAGAGTGAGCTGGTTTACTTGTGTTGTACAAGTTGAAGGGGATGCAAGGCAAGTTAAAGCTCATGAACAATTAATGGGAGAGATGTCTCAGCCATTGGCTCTACTTTGCCAGAGCAGGGAAGTAAACCCAGGGAAAATGCCGCAGTTCAGTGACTGCAAGGTGTATCGAGCAGTCAGAACTATAGTGGCAGATCACTGTGTTCACTGTGCCAAAGCCAATGCGTGGAACCTATACTCGGGTCTGAACATGCCTTCAAAGGGGCAAGGCACTGCTTAGTAGTTGATCATTGGGGCAGCGGGTGGAGAGTAGGAGTTAAGACCTGGAAGCTGCTGCCTTTCTCAGATCCCGTCTGCTCCTGGTTCCTGACCCCATGCAACCTTTTGTGGTATGCTGTATGCTAAATGCTGAATCTGTACTTGTGCTATAGGCTGCTGACCCTTGTTCTAAAGAATATCAGACACACAGAATTAGAGGGAAGTGCTAACTTGGCTCATTTTTCCTCACTTCAGTGGAGAGAAAACTTTTGACAGTATGAGTTATCATTTGTTGTAAAAGATGGCTTTTCATAAAGTATATGAAGAAAACATGAGTACTTGATGTATTTGCACTGGAAAATCTTTCTTTGTCTGAGGTATTTAAGGTTGAAAACGGAGTTTAGCGTTTTACAGTGGAAAGCTTTTCTGTAAGATTTCACACTTATGCCTTAGGCTGGGCTAGAAACATTGCAATAACCATATTACCCATGCTATTTTGGAAAAAAAAAAAAAAAAAGGATAAACATACCAAAACCTCTTTTAATATTTGCTTGGAGGAGGCATAGTTTTGTTTGGTTTTGGGAGGATGGGGAAAGGAACACTTATTTTCTAAGGTTTGTTCTTTTCTACTTAGTATTGTATCACAGGAAAAATGCAGCAGTTGCTAGAGACCAATGGAGGAGTTTATTATTTTTGTAATTATCTTACAAAAGGTGAAGAGATTCTGCCCAGGAAAGAACTCAAGCCTTCTCAAAATACAGCCGATTGCAGAACTACTACTGACTTCAACAGAAGCAGCGTTTCTTAGAAAATTTCAGTAGTGTGTTTTCACTGCAACGGCTTGGAGCTCTCCTTTAGCATCCCAGATTACCAATTAATTGCCTTATATCATTATCATTAGATAGCTTTATCCTTACTTGGCAGAATTATATATATAGCATCTTTGTATAGATTGGATTTTCATTGAATATACCTTCATATATGCATATTTCATTGAATATACCACGCCTTATGTACCTAGCAGTGTTGGGAGGGGTGTGTTCTGTGTACACCCTGCCTTGTGATATTTAGGGAACAAAGGCTCTTCCTGAAACTGGATGGTGTCAGCATGCTACCCCACACCAACCTTTCTTCATTTGTATGTGAGTTTAGCTTATGGATGAACTTTCTGGAAAAAGGAATGACTGACTGGTCCTCTACCTGTAAGTGTAGAGGCATGATTTTCCTGAGCAAGCAAATGGGAC
>VFFE01007051.1:1731610-1787028 GCA_008921705.1 Burhinus oedicnemus
CAGAGAATTTTTAAAAAAAAAAAAAAAAAGGAAGGAGGTTATGCATTAAAAAAGAAAAAGGATAAACATACCAAAACCTCTTTTAATATTTGCTTGGAGGAGGCATAGTTTTTTTTGGTTTTGGGAGGATGGGGAAAGGAACACTTATTTTCTAAGGTTTGTTCTTTTCTACTTAGTATTGTATCACAGGAAAAATGCAGCAGTTGCTAGAGACCAATGGAGGAGTTTATTATTTTTGTAATTATCTTACAAAAGGTGAAGAGATTCTGCCCAGGAAAGAACTCAAGCCTTCTCAAAATACAGCCGATTGCAGAACTACTACTGACTTCAACAGAAGCAGCGTTTCTTAGAAAATTTCAGTAGTGTGTTTTCACTGCAACGGCTTGGAGCTCTCCTTTAGCATCCCAGATTACCAATTAATTGCCTTATATCATTATCATTAGATAGCTTTATCCTTACTTGGCAGAATTATATATATAGCATCTTTGTATAGATTGGATTTTCATTGAATATACCTTCATATATGCATATTTCATTGAATATACCACGCCTTATGTACCTAGCAGTGTTGGGAGGGGTGTGTTCTGTGTACACCCTGCCTTGTGATATTTAGGGAACAAAGGCTCTTCCTGAAACTGGATGGTGTCAGCATGCTACCCCACACCAACCTTTCTTCATTTGTATGTGAGTTTAGCTTATGGATGAACTTTCTGGAAAAAGGAATGACTGACTGGTCCTCTACCTGTAAGTGTAGAGGCATGATTTTCCTGAGCAAGCAAATGGGACTGATTCTTTGCTGTGTATGGATCCAGGTGGAAATAACTGATTGCAGCACCATATTCTATTACTGTTCATGCTTCTTTTTGGCCCAACAGCCTCCATCTTATGTGAATTCTTCACAGCATCAGATGTCTTGCTACTAAGTCACTGGTATTGATCTCTCTGGCAGAAGAAAAATGAAACTTCCAGTATTAATGATGTCTCATTCTGACATCAAAAATGACTCCTAGTGACTTAATTGATCTTAGGCCACTCCTTTATATGTCTTCAAGAGTGAATGGTCAGTTATAATCAAGTCATACTCGCTAAAAACAACTAACTGAAAGGGGAAAATGAGTGTTACCAGCTGTTGAAAAGTTTCCATGTGGCCTTCATCTGGCAGGAACAAATGACTGGTGATTTTTTTGAGTGGAAAACATTGAAACATAAATGGATGTTGAAAAATTTCTTTCTGATGCCTGTATCTTAAAAATGAGTACAAGTTCTAGTTTCCATCAACAAGAACAACAGCCTCTTTCTTTCCTTCTTCAAGGAAAATACCAAGGCAGGATCTCTTCATGGTGTTGTTTTCATCTGTTCTCTAAAGACCATTTCTATACTACTTTTCCTATCTTCTGCTACATCCTATCACAAAGGAAATCATACAGATGTGGCGGCACTTGTACTTAAATTACAGTAGTATGGCTCGGACATCTTCTATATGTTTCTTTTTCTGTCACCTTAGCTCTGTTGGGATTTTCCTACTCAAACTCCACCTCACTATCCCTGTGCATTGCACTACTTAGTAGTTGTCTAGCTGAACACAACAAACATGCAGACCATGGATTTGAATGATCCTCTGTTCCCTGCACACCTTTGCTTGCCAAGGGAACAGTTCCTGAGAAGAGCCCAGGAACAAATAAAGATACTGTTCAGTGGGCCAGTTGGGGACTATGGCTTGAGCATAACGAGGGGAGATCCTGCTTGACAGTTGAGATGCACCTGAAAAGATCCTGATGCAGAGCAGGAAATACCATATATGTTTATTATATGGGATTTAATGTTTAAGATTGACTCGAAGGGATTTTTTAAAAAAAATCTCTGTTTAACAAAAAGATCTCAGCAAGTTTTCATAGGGATACTTTCCTTTTGTGCATAGACACCTAATTTCAAAGTTGTTTTCCACTGCAAAGGACAATGAAAACAAAATATTTTGAAAAGTTCAGCTCAAACAAAATTAAAAAGTCCATTATCTGTAATTTATCTTCTGTGACAAAAACATTAAAATATTATAAAACAAGTACTGCAACATAGCATGACTTTTAATTTGTTTTCTGCTTAATTTTTGTGAAATTTTACCACCTTCAATTTGGTAATTTGTCATTGAAAAAGTGTTCTGTTGGATAATTGCCCGTGAGATGTGTTCTTAGACCTGCTTCAGATCTTCAGTTAAGTCCAAAACTGAACTATCAGGCCTCACCATCTGCTCCATCAAGTTCTGTTTGTTCTGTATAGCTGCCATTTTGGGTAGATGTTCATCTTAACAGTGTTCTGACAATCCTGTTACTTAAATATTGTGGCAGACTTGAATTTAGTTTCCAATGTTTTATGAAATTAATGTAATTTTTGAAAGATTAATAGGATCAGCCTTTGAACCTTTATCTATGTGCTTTCTTAATTGTTTCTTATTTAAAAACAGAAATTTATCTTGCAGGAACCGTTTTACAATTGCTTGTGTGATTCAAACTTCTCTTTCTGTTCATTCAATATTACATTACAGTGCCATCATTCCCTCTCTGATAAGTGGTGCAGATTTTTTTTTTTTTTGTATCAACAGATACACGAAGATGACTTATCCTGGTTTGAGGTAAAACAGAACCCTTTTTTATTTTTTTTTTCTTTTCAGTAATTTTACTTTTCAGCTAAGCCTCTTGTAACTAACTGAAGTTTCTGAAATTAACAGCATATTTTTCAGACAGCATCCGCTTCTAGCAGAGATAAGGCCTGATGTTTATAATTAATACCAAGGAATGGGATGCAGAGAGGCTTTTGCTTATACTTATTGCTAGAACACCCAAGGCCAGCCAACTTTGTTATATGCCTTATTGGAGGGTCAGAAGGGGAAAAGCGTGGAGGAGTCACACCTGCGGGGGGTGAGCGGACAGGACAGGTGACCCAAAACTGAGTAATGGAGTATTCCATCCCATCTGCATCATGCTCAGTATAAAAGCTGAGGGATCAAAGAGGTCGGCTGTTTTTCTTCAGTGGCCAGCATCTGAGGAGGACTCTGTCTGTTCGTCTGCCTTTGATCCCGATCTGTGCATTCCTGAATCCAGTTCCTGAGTTCAACTCCTGTCCGTTGCTGATTCTGGTCTGGGACTTTCCCAGTGCCTGCCAGTGACATGATTGTCATCCTGGGAGCTCAATATGGTTTTGTATATATTGCATATATTTTATTATTTTCTTATTAATAATATCTTTTATTATTATTTTATTATTAATATTTCATTAAAGTAGTTCAGTTTCTTTTCAACTTGTAAGTCTCTCTCTCTCTCTCTTATTCTTCTCTCCCTGAAGGGAGAGGTTGGTGAGAGCATCTGTTGTTTGTTTTAGTGGCCAGCCCAGTCCAAACCATGACACATGTCTACATGTATTCTACTATCAGTTGTAGAGAACTTACTATACAAAATCAGAGAGGTCAAAGCTTTAACAACTGAACTACCTATGGGAGATTTAATAGAAGAGAGTATTTACCTATTCTAATATTCTTCTTCTTCTGGGGAGGTAAAAGTTCACTTTTACTAAGTCCGACGTGCTAGCTTTACCACTGTCGGAATAATCTCAATGAATTTCTTGATTTGTAAATCAGACTTTGAATCCAGAAGACAATACAGCTTTTAAAAGTCTGTCTTTTGGGTTTTATTTTATGACCAGCATATCTGGTCAGCCACTGTCCAAGACAATTACAGAGAAATGGTTGTCTTTGTGCACTTCTCATTGTTATTCACTGGCAGGATAGTCATCAGAGGGTCACATTAAAGTTCATTCAATCAAAGCTGTGGCAGTAGCAATAGTCCGCCTCAGGTCAGTTCCGTCTCTTGAGATTTGTAGGGCACTACCTGAAGTTATTTGCGTAATTTTATGTAGCGTTAGTGCCTTGATACTTTGTAGCAAGATTTCAAAGGCAGCAAATCTGTATCTGGTGTTCTAGCCCAATGACAATCCAATTATCATTCCCTTTACTGTGTTATTGTAACCATTCGTATGTATCCTCTAGTATCTTCTAAATTCATTTTCACTTAGCTGTAATCTGTATACAATGTGTATTGTTATCTTTATGTTAGTGGTTATAATTAGGTTTTGTATTTCTCTGTTCATGTGGTTACTTGTTCATGTACTTGTAATTGTCATGGGAACCTCTGCCTTTTACTTTTAAGATAATCTTTAAAACTGCTCCCTTGTGCTGCAATAGATGTTTAAGTTGTGATGAGATAAATCACAGCCAAGAAGTATCTGCTTTTCTTCATTGAGAGTAAAGGGACCCTAGGTAACCCATATCTATATATCTAAATTGGTTCGTTTGCATGGATCCCAGCTATGTCTTGTCTTTATGTCTTGTTTTATCTACACATAGTACATGTGTGCGCACACACACAGATAGTTAATGTATATTAAGCCCAAACCAGTTCTATTACTTCCATTCCAGTATTATTTGCAGATAATTTTATGAGGCTATTGTACCAAAATAGTCTTAATTTCTAATGTGTGAATAAGTTTTATATGATGGACACTCCTGGATATTCTGAAGAGGTACCTAAGAGGTACTTTTTCAGCCTTGAGGGGGAACAAAAGGCATGAAAACTCACAGCTGTGAAAAGTGTTCTCATAAGGAATACATGAAGTCTGTATATTGATAGTTATTCCTCTCAAAGCCAAATTTCTAAACTTAAGCTGATGTTTTGGTATCAAACCTTAGATAAAAATGATAAGATGATAATCTAGATGTAATTTCTGGGGTATTTCTGTTTTGGTGATTCTAAAGAGATTGTGAAACATTCTTATTTCTTGAAAGGGGTGTTATCTTATTTAAAATCCTAGAAATGGAAATATATGTAACACAAACTGGTTCAAGAAAATCATAATTTTAATATATTTCAATGGGAATTATTAAAAAGGTAGAAATATAAGGTACCGCTTCATGGAGGAAAAACTCTGAGAAAAGAAATAGGAAAGCAAAATAATAAATAGAAAAGCAAAAGCAACAAAAAAACATTGTTGACTATTAAAGAAGAGGAATAAATTTGTAAATCAAAAGACAAAACCAGAGAGTGTTCAAGAATGGGGAAAAGACATTTCAGCTTGTTTTCAGAAAATTTTAAACAGGGAAAATTCAGCCAATATTCTCCAAAATGGCCAAGATAGATAAAAATGGAGGGGAAACAAATACTAGATAAACCTTTTGAAGACTGCAGACACGATTAGGTGGTAACAGGATTCTTTCAGAAGACAGAATAAAGCTCTTACTGTGCTGTGCAACACACTGAAGAGCTTTATCAAGATGTTTGGAAGTCAAAGAACTTAGTCATGTCAACAGACAGAATGAGAGATTTTTGATTACTTCCTATTAGACTGTATGTAATTTGTCACTTTTAATTTTGAGACAGAGCATACTAGAGGTGAAGCTGAGAACACTCTCTCTTGTGTGGTTTAATGGTGCATTCAAAGTACTTTTTTGAGTAATTGCTGCTATTTGTTCTAAACAACGTAAGTGACTTGCATAGATGATAGAATTTACAGTTGAGAAATTAGTCTTTTTTGAAATTTTGATTTTCCCCAATTTTTCCTGTAGATAACAAAAGAAGATAATTTAACTGCATATTTTGATCAAAGTGTTTTGATCTGGTATCATAGTTTTAAAACAAGAAAAGATCTGGGCTTTGAGTGAGACCTTGCCTGTACTGAAATCAGTTTTTTTCCCCAATTGATTTCTATGCGGTGCTCCGTACCCAGGAGTAAGAGGGTTTTTTTTTCTTTCTTTTCCCCCTTTTCTCTCTTTGTTGAGCAAAGCTTACAAATTGCAGAACTGCCGAAAGCAAAGCAGTTCTGTTCACACATCTATCTTAACCAAACAGTATCCTATCTGCTGCAAAACTTGTTCTTAACTCCTTCTTTACCCAACTGTATGAAAATTCTTTTAAGAACTGGCTCTTTGGCTTACATTCATTTAAAAGCCACAAACACAGTAACTAGCCAACCAAAACTGCAATGGAATTTTAGCTAATTATTCCCGTTTACATCTGACATGAGCAGAGAATTGAAAAGAGAATTAATTTAGTTTAGCCAGCAATAAATTTAGATGTGAAACATATAGGTTCATGCTGTACTTTATTATTTCATAGATTCTTTAGCATCCTGTAGGGAATATATATTTCAGATCTCCCTTAGGGAGAAGCAGTATTATAAGAGTTGTCAGGTGAGTTTTAGATCTTTACTCCAAATTAATACAGTTTGGAATAATCCAAAGAAGATTTTCTGTGGATTTTTTTTTTTTAAAAAAGGTGCTTTCCTGAGAGAAATAACTCTGTAGAAGCTCTCATTCTGTCATTTTAAATTGTGAATAATATGTTTGTTGATAATTTTGTAATGCTACTTAGATTGGGACTTGCAGGGTTTTTATAAATTTTAGGGATAGTGTGTTCACTTAGCTGTCTGAGATGATAAAGAGTGGGAACTAAATGTGCGGGTTTTTTTACCTTCAGATCATAAAGGAGATCTGTGACATTGAGTCTTCCTTGCTTTCCATATTTGTTCTGAGAGCAATACTTTGGTGAACAGGGCAAGGTGTGAGATTTTAATTTGTCCTTAATTTCTAAAAGCAGTAAAAATGGGAATGTACATGAAAACTCAAAGTCTTACTTTGAACAACTAAAATGGTATGAATTAATGGACTGTGCTTGCGGAGTGTTTTGCTTGGTCCTTTATCTCCTTCACTGCGGTTGCTATCTTAGACCTGTTTCAAAAGGTCTTGGTGCCTTTTCAGGTCTCAGTGGCTCAGACAAACTCTTCTCCAGCAGTGACTGTACTTATTTTACTCCATCTAGCTTCTCTCTTTTGACTAGCCAAAGTCTTGTCCAGGTTTTGCATCTTTTATTGAACTGAATTTTGGTTTTGCATACAGAAATGAGAGCAATTTATTGTGGTTTTGCTGAAGTAAGTTTTCAGTTCTGCCTAATTTGTAAGGTTATCATTTTCCCCTTATATTTCTTTGAGTGGACATGTAGGAGAACTTGGTGGTACTTGAGTGTTGGAAATATAAATAGCTCTTCATTTTGATTATATGGTTATTGCTGTACAGGTAAGATATATGTATATTGACATGTCTATTGCTGCAATATGTAAGTTTTCTGAAAGTTGATGATAATCTAACATTTTTATTGTAAATTTTTTTTTAAAGGGCATTATGAGGAGGTGTACGATAACAAACTTAACTTGGCCTACTGTTTCAATGACCTTGAGGACAAATGGTTAAGTAATTACTTTTATGAGCAATGCTTTAACACTGCTCAACTAATAAAAATTGATGGTGGGAAAAGAGAGGCACAAGCACATGCAGATATGGGCCTCATCAATGAAGAACAAGGTAAGTCACTGAGATCATAAAGCTACATTGTATCAGCATTGAGACAGTCATGTTTGGCAATTTGTGTTTCATCATAAGGCACAGTATTTCAATGTAAAATTGATTTGCAACCATAATTTAAAAGAAGTTTTAAAACTGTTGCAATTTTAATTTTTGAAGCAGCAAATAGGAAGACAAAGAAGTCTATAATTATTCACAGACCTGTTTCCTCTGTTGACATTCCATCTACAGTTGAAAGTACTCAGTCAGATGATAAACAACACACAGTTTAAAGGAAGGGTTTGTTTAGCACAAAGGTTCTTCGGGTTTGACCTTGTTTCCTTTTGCTTGTTTTTGACAAGAGACTCGTAATGCTGCCTCAGGCCACAGGTGTTTGAGTAGGATGGCATCTGTAGTTACACAAACTGGGTAGTCTTAAGAGAGGTATGAACACATAATCCAGTTTAATCCTGCCTCCAATTTACACATGGATAAAACAGCCTATATTTTTGTGTTCTTTTTAAAAACTGCCTTCTGGTTCTCTTGACTGAAAATGACACCCGGTTTGTTTGTACGTGACTGCTACATTGGGTTTTTTTCTTCAGACTTACACCTTAACACAAGCTCCATTTCTCCATTCATGTATCTGTACACTCAAAGGGGGAGTCTCTGAAATTAGAAAAGATATTAATAGAAGTAACTAGAATCATAGAACAGCCCAGGCTGGAAGGGACCTGGAACGATCATCTGGTCCAACCTTTTGTGGGAAAGGGAGCCTAGATGAGATTATTTTCAAGATGCGATTGGACAGGGTGCTAAAACCTCCAGCAATGGGGACTCTACCACATCCCTAGGGAGGCTGTTCCAGTGAATGATTGTTCTCATTGTAAAAGAAAATATTACTTTCCTATATCAAGATGAACCTTGTTTCTATATTTAGAAAAGTACATTGCCTTTCATGGCAGAGGGGTTTGTATGTGTGTATCACTCTGGGTATAAAAAAAGGTGTTTTCCTATGTTTGTATGAAATCTTTTCATGTTGTGGGAAGACAAGCAATGAGTAAGCCTCAAGTAACTGAATAAAACCTATCTTCCAGTTCTAATTCCTAAGTGTACTGAATGCCTGACCATTGCTCCAAATATGTGATTTGTATAGTCATTACATTTTTGTTTTTAAGTTTGACTTTGTGGGTTGAAAGCATTCCAGCTTTGAGCTCAGCTTGTGGCTGGTTTCTCAAATAGAATGGCTTTTCTCAGAAAACAGAAGATTCACAGAAATTGAAATATTTTGTGGAAATAGTGTAATTCCAGTAAATGTGTGACAGAATAGGTGTGTTTTGAAAGATGGCCTAATTTCCCAGCAAAAACCTGGACATAAAACCAGCTTTATTTTCTTTTTCATCTTTTTTTTTTTAATTGAAAGGTTATTGTCCTGTTTTTTCCCCCCTTGTTCTCCTAAAGCTGAACCATCACACCTTTTTTCAATATTTCCTCGTATTTTCTAGACTGCTGGTCATTCACGCTGTTTTCCTCTGAACTGTTGCCATATCTTTCTTGCCTGCAACACCCAGAGCTGGATTCAGTGTTAAAATTTAACTTCATACCAATGATCAATAAAACGGAAGCATTGCTTTTCTTACAAGTTGTATTTTTATTTGTGTTTTCAGGTATGTCATCTACATTTCAGCATAAATTGTGTACTCATATTCAGTTCATGGTCTTTGGTAATCTCTAATTGCTTTTCTGAAGAACTGTTAACTGGCTATTCTGTTCCCCATTCTGGGATTCCCCAATTAGTTCTGCCCAATGCAGTATGTTGCTTTCTTTTTGCACTGAGTAGTTTTGTAGGTGGTTACTGGAAATTGTCAAAAATGTTTTGAATTCTGAAGTTGTCCTTCAATGTGCTTTCTCTTCTTCCTAGTTTGGTATCATTTGAACATTTAAAAAGCATTTTTCTATCCTGTAATTTGGATCCTTAATGAAAATACTAAGTAATAAACTGGACCTAGGGCAGGCGTCTGTGGAACCTCACCGAGTACCTTTTTCCATACTGACAGTGAACTGCTGATAACCAGTGTCTATATAGGACTTCCTAACCAATTTGCACTTGCCTAACAACAGTTGCAGGTGAACTATGCTTCCCTAAAGCTTTACAAGAAAGTTATAAGACAGTGAGAAAGAATTTACTAACTTAAATAGAAGATTGGTTGATGACGTTTACTCTTGATGTATTGGCGTTGGCTATAATATTTTCATGGTTTCTCTAAATGCTTGGGAATAATCTGTTTGACTATTTATTTGTTCCAGTATTGTTCGTGAATTGATGTTAGGCTAAATCCAGTAGGTAAGATAGCACTTGCTTAAAGCCCAGCCAGTCACAGCCAAGTATTTTATTTTCAGTGAAAAATACCTAATTAGGTTATCTGTCTGATACTCAGTAGAATAAAATGATTGAAGCTGCTGGATATTTTGCAACCTTTTCACTTGGTCCTTCAGTTACTAAAAAATAAAATTATAAGGAGGCGCCCAAAAGCAAACATCCTGATCTATTTGTAGCTTCAAAGGCTCATACTGAGTGTGACTCACTACTGCTATCGAACCACTGCCTAAAAAAATTTTATCATTTCCTACTTTTATGATGTGTTAAGCAAAAGTTGTTGAATACTTAAGTATCTTTAAGCCCATTACAAAAGCACATAAGTAAAGTTATGAAATACACTTTGAGATGCTCTGAGGAGGGGAAATTTCATTTTCCTGCAGTAAAATATTAGAAACTTCCAGAAGAGAGGCTTCTTATTAATATTGGTAAGGAAATATAAAGCAAGGTGCATTTTCACTGCCCAGGGTAAAGCTTCACTGATTCTGTAGGGTCTGTCTTTTGCAAATATTTTATTTCCATAGAGAGAGGTGAAAAAATGAAGCAGCTGAGAGAGTAAGCGTAGGATTTGCTTTGAGGGACCACTGAGAAAAAGGCAGCAGATGTATTCCACGAACTTCTTATTTTCAGCAGGTGAAAAATTAAATCACAAGTCCTGATTGCAGAAAAAGTGTAAGAACAGATGTTGAGTTGGCATTGTATAAAATTGCATGACTACTAATGATGTTATAAGTAAAATTCTAAACATGCTGATAGATACGGCTTGTAAATTAAATGGTCTTTTTTTGTTCAGTTACTGATAATGCTGTAATCTAATTTGTTTCTGAACTGAATGAGTCAGATACCCACTTCCTATGGGGTTATATACATATATACAAGAATAGATACACATGTATAGACATGTATGTGTGCATTAATATATATGTACAGGAATATGTATGTGTACCTATATAAATACAGGGATGTGTGTAGGTATGTGAATGATGCCTAACATTTACATAGTACTTTCATCTGATTGAAATAATCATATCTATATTAATTGCATTGATTAATAGTGCAGCCAGGAAGACAGGAGAACTTAAAAGAATGAGAAGTTAGTCTTACAGACATTCATGTGTGCATCCTTTTATATGTAAATGTCTTGTACCAGTTCTTTCCAGTTCTCTCACCCAATAGTGTATTTTTGATTACTTGTGCATGGAAGCTCTGTATATATGCTTAGGACAGATTGCTTGGGAGTATAAAGTTAAACATGTACAGATTGTTGTTTGCTTTGGAAGCAAATCAATAAATTTGCTGGGTAATTTTTGTGTAATCAAATTTAAAGTTCTTTGACTTTCAGCCTGGTCCCTGTCCTAAAAGCTGGATATAGTCTGATGTTCATTAACCTTCAAAGCTAAATATTTGAGGTATTGGCAGTGTAGACTTCAGTCGTGATATTTGGATGCAGGCTATCAGTACATAAGGGAAAGAAAACAATAAGAGAGTAGCCTGCTACAGACACAAATGGAACGTTCTACTTGGAGCAATCATGTTCTTTGCAGAATGAGATTTTAACCTCCTCTTTAAAAAACTCTATTTGTAAAATAAGGTCTCTGTTTACAAGTTCCCCAAATGAGATGCTACTTGTTGATTATTGTAAGACTCTTCAGGTTATGATCCTATTCAATTAGCTGTACTCACCCCATAGTTTGTCTTTCCTCAGGGGGGTGATAATAAATTGTTTTATTACTTTGGTTACTAGCCATTTTTTCATATAGCTATTAAACATGTTGATGTCACTTCATACATAGTGAAAAAGCAATGCCATATTTTAATATTTTTTTTTCCTCACGTTAAATCCAGCATTACTTGTCATCAAAGTAAGCACAGGCTTTGTGACAGAATCTCAGTTAAGAAAAAATAATTTAAAAAAAAATTTTTGCTTCTAAAAACAAATTCAACACACAGGAATAGTATCAGTCATTATAAAAGTCTGCACTTTCTGCATATTGGAGAATAAGAAGAGTATCATAGTCTGTGATAGTTCTATTATATTAGTGTAAATTCTGCTAAAGTTAATTGTGAACTTCAGATTTACACTGTTGTATCTTGCAGAAGAAACACAGTCTAAGTGTATGGATAAACATAATGGCTAGTGCTAGTTCGTATAGGTTCTTATACTGCTAGCACTCATCATTACAATATTTGAGTACTTTTTGTTTTGTGTTAAATGGTTAATATCTATCATGCATGAAATGATGTAGAACTTATATACATCCCAAAGTTTCAGATCACTTATATCAGTAACAAAAACAGTCCAGAGGAAACAAGGAATTTGTATGTGTAGGAGCTATTTGCTTCAAATAGCTTATAACAGTTAGATGTAATATATTTCTATATTATTCAAAAGCGTAATAAAAAGCAGATATCTGAAAGTGTACTAGTTCTAAAAGCAGCCATTAAAGCCATTGCAAGTAACACAGGTCTTTTTATAAATATGTGTATATGTAGATTTGTATTTACAGACACATATATGCATATGTATCACGGAATTTTCAGAGTTGGAACGGACCTCTAGAGATCATCTAGTCCAACTCCCCTACCAAAGCAGGAATGCCTAGAGCACATTACTCCGGACTGCATCCAGGCGCGTCTTGAAAATCTCCAGAGAAGGGGACTCCACAACCTCCCTGGGCAGCCTGTGCCAGTGCTCTGTCACCCGCACCATAAAGAAGTTTTTTCTTAGGTTTGAATGGAACTTCCTATGTTCCAGCTTGTGCCCATTACCCCTCGTCCTATCACTGGGAACCACTGAAAAGAGTCTGGCTCCATCCTCCTGCAACCCACCCTTTAGATACTTCTAAGCAAGAATAAGGTCTCCCCTCAGCCTTCTCTTCTCCAGGCTAAAGAGTCCCAGCTCTCTCAGCCGTTCCTCATAAGGGAGGTGCTCCAATCCCCCAGTCATCTTTGTTGCCCTACGCTGGACTCTCTCCAGTAGTTCCCTGTCCCGCTTGAGCTGGGGAGCCCAGAACTGGACACAGTATTCCAGTTGTGGCCTCACCAGTGCCGAGTAGAGGGGGAGAATGACCTCCTTTGACCTACTGGCCACACTCTTTCCTAGGCAGCCCAGGATTCCATTGGCCTTCCTGGCGACAAAGGCACATTGCTGGCTCATGGATAATTTACTATCTACCAGGACCCCTAGATCCTTCTCCTCAGAACTGCTTTCCAGCAGGTCCACCCCTAGCCTATATTGGTGCCTAGCATTCTTCCTCCCCAGGTGCAGGACCCTACACTTGCTCTTGTTGAACCTCATTAGGTTCTTCTCTGCCCAGCACTCCAGCCTGTCCAGGTCACGCTGGATGGCAGCGCGGCCCTCTGGAGTGTCAGCCACCCCTCCTAGTTTGGTATCATCAGCGAACTTGCTGAGGATACGCTCTGTCCCCTCATCCAGGTCATTGATGAACATATTGAAGAAGACTGGACCGAGTATTGACCCCTGGGGGACACCACTGGTTACAGGCCTCCAACTAGACACTGCTCCATTAATCACAACCCTCTGGGTTCTGTCACACAGCCAGCTCTCAATCCACCTCGCTGTCTCTTCATCTAGCCCACACTTCCTCAGCTTCCTAATGAGGATGTTATGGGAGACAGTGTCAAAAGCCTTGCTGAAGTCAAGGTAGATGACATGTACTGTTCTCCCCTCATCCAGCCAACCAGTTATAACATCACAGAAGGCTATCAGATTGGTCAAGCATGATTTACCCTTGGTAAATCCATGTTGACCACTTCCAATAACTTCCTGTTCTTCAATGTATTTGGAGATGACATCCAGAACGAGTCGCTCCATAACCTTGCCAGGGACAGAGGTGAGACTAACCAGCCTGTAGTTCCCTGGATCCTCCTTCTTGCCCTTCTTGAAGACTGGAGCGATGTCGGCCTTCTTCCAGTCCTCAGGCACCTCTCCTGTTCCCCATGACCTTCCAAAGATGATGGAGAGTGGTCTAGTAATAGCACCTGCCAGCTCTCTCAGCACTCACGGGTGCATCCCATCAGGGCCCATGGACTTTTGGGTGTCCAGCTTGGCCAAGCGGTCTCTAACCCAGTCCTCCTCAAGTGAGGGAAAGTCTTCCTCTCTCCAGACCTTCCCCCTTGCCTCCAGGGTCTGGGATTCATGAGGGACAGCTTTAGCAGTGAAGACCGAAGAAAAGAAAGCATTCAGTAACTCTGCCTTCTCTGTGTCTTCCACCACTAGGGTGCTCATCTCATTCATCAGTGGGCCTACATTTTCCCTAGTCTGCCTTTTTCTATTGATATACTGAAAGAACCTCTTCTTATTATCTTTAACCGCAGTGGCCAAGCTGAGTTCTGCTTGGGCTTTGGCCCTTCTAATTTTCCCCCTGCATAGCTTCACTACATCTTGGTATTCCTCGTAAGTTGCTAACCCCCTTTTCCAAAGAATGTAGACTTCTGAGATCCAGCCAAAGCTCTCTCTTTAGCCAGGCTGGTCTTCTTCCCCGTCGGCTCATTTTTCTGGACATGGGGATGGCCTTCTGTGCTTTTAAGAGTTCCTGCTTAAAGTATGACCAGCCTTCCTGGGCACCTTTGCCCTTCAGGACTGTCTCCCAAGGGACGGTCCCAACCATGCTCCTAAACAGGCTAAAGTCTGCCCTTTGGAAGTCCAAGGTGGCCGTTCTGCTGGCTCCCCGCCTTGCTTCTCCAAGAATTGAAAACTCTACCATGTCGTGGTCAGTCTGCCCAAGACGACCTCCAACCTTTAGATCCCCCACAAGGCCTTCTCTGTTAACAAACAGTAGGTCCAGTAGGGGGCTTCCCCTAGTTGGCTCCCTCACCAGCTGTGTTAGGAAGTTGTCTTCCACGCACTCCAGGGACCTCCGGGACCGTTCCCTCTCTGCTGTGTTATATTTCCAGCAGACATCTGGGAAGTTGAAGTCCCCCACGAGAACAAGGGCGAGCGATCGCGAGACCTCTGCCGGCTGCTTATAGAATATATGTACACACACATTCAAATGTAGCCAGTGCTTTAAAGCCAGTATTTCAGATACCAACATTTCAATCTTAACGTCAAGCAATTCTGCATTTATGAGAGAAGCTTAAAGATGACTAATTAATGTATTTGATGGTGTTTTCCTAATACAGATGCAGGACTCTTCTTACCTTAAGGCACACTCTTACAAAAAGATAGGTAGTGGTACATTGTGCACGGGACAATGGAGCCGGAAGAGCGACATCAAGAACTGTGGAGGAAGCAACAAAAACATCATTGCTACAATCTTATTATAAATATCTATCCTCCCACCATCGAATGATGCAAGGATCTCAACACTTACCTCTCAGATGTTAGCAGCAAAGGTAGACGTTCACAGGCAAGGATTACTTTCCTGCATGAGTAAATTAAGCAGTGCACGGGGATGTCTATGAGCATTGGAGCACAGGTTAGTACTAAAATGGTGTTAGTAGTTCTGCACGTGCCCTGCAATTAGCAATTAGCTTGCGCTAACTTGGACTTACGTGCCCTGCAATTAGTTGTGGTCACAGTTTGGTAATTAGGAGTGTTGCCGGGACTTTTCCTAATGGGCAGTTTGCAAGCAGCCACACTGTTTTGAAGGGTAAGGGGATACACGCGCCTTCCCTTAACTGTTGGTTGCAGTGCCTGAAAATGTTTCTGGATACATTTAAATAACTAGTTTTGAGAAAGCATATAAGTATCACAGTAGAGTCCAATGAATAAAAATTTCACAACAAATTCCAAATGTAAATCGGTGCCATGCCAGAAACTGCATATCCCCTGGTATGAGATCTGTGAGATGTGTGTAAATTATGCCATTAATCTCAATGCAGTGGTGACTTTGAATTAGTCATCAGATTTATATTCTGCTAGCACAAAAGGATCAACAAAAGTGGAGGTAATACTTTTTCTGAAATGCTTACAGACTGGAAAGACTAAAGGCAGGCAGAACTAGTAAGAGAAAGGGAGAGAATGCAAAGCAGATAGCCATGTTAGATATATCAGTGCTGATTCCTATAACATACAGCTAATCCATAAACCCAATTTTGTCTGTCTTTGTGTGTATTTTAGATTGCACGTCTTAAAGAATTCCTGATCAGGGTCTCCTTAGTCCTTTCTAAAATAAACTTAGATATTTCAAAAAATCTGCCATATTCTGCAAATTTATGGAGGGTTTTTTAAGCGTTCAGTCTTAATTCAGTTCTGCCTTGACTATAAGCAATGTTAAGCTGTTGCTTTTCAGTCAGAGCAATGTTATGTCAGAGTCAATCAATTCTGATCCCTTCCCACCCACCCCAAAAATATTAATAAATTTGACGTAATTTATGAAAAAGGTATAATTGTTCTATCTGTAATCATGGATAAAATACATTCTATTTCATGTGTTAGAATTTGATATAGACTTTCCTGTTTGAAAGGCCTACTGAACACAAGGGACTCGTAAATAAATTTAGTTCATTTGTTGTGAAAAAAACCCCACAGGATTCTTACAGCCTTTGAGAATCTGGATTAAGACTGAGGAGTAGGATTATACCTATTGTTTTACCATACTGTTAAAATTAAAGTTTTTAATCAAGGCATAGAAGTTGGTGGGAAGATCCCTATTGCGTCTGATGGGGATTTGATTCAAGCTTCTGAAGCTTAAGTATTAATTACTAGATCTATTTGGTAAACGGCAACTTAAAGGCAGTTCATAACATCTTTTTGTTTTGGAACATAAAAAGTCTAAACTGATTATTTTCTTGTTCTTAGCAGGTCCTATTTAATCCATTGCTAAGAAATTGTTGATTTTGTATTTTGAATTGTTTATGGCAAGTGTTTTTCAATTAAAAACTGTAATGTATAAATAATTGAGAGAAACTCAGCATACATTCATGAGTATCTATGCAGAGGAAATACACACGTTTAAGCAGAATTTCCCCAATTGGTTTGCCTTCAGGCAAAAATAATTTAGATTCGGATAAAAAAAAGAGAATGTTAATATTGCAAAATGAAGTTCTAAAAAGGTTTAAAAAAGCAAAAGTTAAAATTGCTTATGAAATTTCTTATGCTATTGTCTGTGCACATTTTGCGACTTTGTTTTAATTACATAAATATGTAGTGTCTTTTGCTAGGAGATTCCTAAGTATAGCCAGAATAACATTCACCTGTGGGATGGATGGCCCACATGCACCATCTGCATTAACAGAACTTTACATTATCATCTGTGTTGCAAGTCTGTCAAGCCCACTTAAATAGGAAATCCTCATTGTGCTGTATAATGTAGAAAGGAAAAGTGCTGCTTTACAATCTGATTGCAAAATTAGAAACAGCTGGCAAATAAAACAAACCAGTGGGACATTTGTGAAGAGTGATAAATTTCTTCCTTACTACCTGTGGAGCACAGAACTGCTACTGATAACAGTATTGCTGCATTTGAACTGTCTGACCTGCCTATTTAATGTTGTTTTGTTTCCACCATAAGGTGTAGAGCATCTAGAGGTCTCCATATTGTTGTATTCACCGGCGCAGGTCTGACACTGGAAGAAAGCAACCTAAAGTGGATCCCATTTCTCTCTTCATGAGCAAAAGCAACTCAAATTACCAGCGAATAGCTACCCAAGGCCTTTCTGGTTTCGTCTATCCTTGTGTCTGTGTTAGAGGTTCCTTTTATAAGCAACTTCTTCTGGTTTAAAATGATACCCAGATAAGCTTGTGATTTTTGATAAAAGATTAGCCTCATAATTTCCTTTCTTTTTATTTTTATAATGGGATTTTTCATAGTGTGGACCAAAAAGAGAAAAGACAATTAAAGATATAAATGCCTATGTAATTTTTTTCATAGGAAGCCTGAGCGCTAGTCAAATTATGGCAGTGATCTAAAGGAGACTCGCAGTTCTAGAGATTTAGAGGATATATATCCTTTAAGGCAGGACCCACCATTTTGTTCTGTGTTTATACAATACCATTTCCTGTATGCTTCTATAACACTTGTCATTGGTAAGGTTCAGTGTGTGCTGTGATAAATTGAAAGCTATATGTGGACATGCTGCTGACTGGCCGGTGCTTAGTTGCTGGCTGGCTGAGCAGCATGCTGCCCTCTAGAATACGTACAGCATTCTGCCTGTCTTTCTGTCTGTTTCAAATTTGGACCAATGTCTGTCCTCAAGCTACTAATTTTCTAAAAAGTGGTGAGAACTTATTGTCCTATAGACTTCTTACCACTTCTCACCGTATTTGGTTGAAGTTCGCTCCAAATCTAGTTGGAGGACAGGACGATCACATAGGCTTGTTTCCTTTGGAGACTAACCTAAAAATGTCTTTTTTTACTGTTCATTGTTTTGAGGATGATTTAATTTTACTTTATGTAACAGACTATATCCAGTAGTAACCTATTTTCATTGGTTGGCCATGGTATCCCCCACTTGCCCCAGGTTGTGTATCCCAGATTACTAACTTTTAAGATTTATACATAGTTGTGATTATTTAAACAACTTTTTCAGAAAAAGGAGTGTAAGAATAGTTCAGACCTGAAAACTTACTCACGTGTCTCCAAATCCTGTATCTTTGGCTACATATACCTGTTGCTAAATTTGTCTTTAAGTTCACATAGAGACATATACTTAAAAGAGTCTCCACATCAGGGAACTACAGAGACAGAAAGAAGTTTTTTGTTAACGGGACATGTAATTCTGCATACCCAGTTTGACCATTTAAAACACTTCCAGTCATTTATTTTCATCATGTCAATGGAAGCTAACTCTTCTTTGTTATTCTGCACTTACACTGTTTCACAAAGCAGTTATATTGGGGTTTTTGGTTGCTTAAGAGTTGAATAAGTTAGCTGGGAAAAGCTTGGTTGTAGAGCGTAATTTTAAAAGTTTAAGCAGCAAAGTGTTAGGAGATAAAGTCTTCAGATACAATGCTTTTCTCTGTCAGTCAGTGGCAGACAGAAGCAGCCATAAATCCAGATAGATTCTTGGGGAGGACAGATTTAAAAGGTTTATTAAGTAATTGAGCTCATCCTCATGCAAGTATAGAATGTAGTTCCCCAATAAATTACATCTTATTAAAGGGTTGTTACTGGTATTGAACGAACAGGTACTGTATTGAATTGATGTTATAGAAATTAGGTATGTTTTTAGTTCAAATTAGTGTACTCTTAAGAAAATCTGAAAGAAGCTTCTAAACATGCAACATGAAAGCAAAGAGGGCCTGCTGAGTTCATAGAAAAATATTCTTTATAATTATTTTTTATTCTCTTTTTTAAAAGATGTTGGTAAACAACGGAGATGTTTTGAATAAAAGAACTCAGGCGGAATTCTGTAGGGTTCTTATTTTCACTTCTGAAAATAAATACTGTGAAAATGGAAAAACTTTCTTCATGCTTTTCCTTCAGTTGATTTAAATCAAGATTTAGTATTAAGCACAGGGAAGTAATAATATTCTTTACACTAAGAAAAAGTAAGCAGGTTTGCCAAAAGCCTCCTTAATCCTTTCACCTTCACTGCCGCTTTTCTAGCCTAATTCTTCAAATGGAAAACCTTTGAGTTCTGATATAACACCTGGGGACAGGTCTATCTTCTTACTTTGTAATGAGAAGCTCTTCAAAGTATTCACAGCAGTGCAATAGTGCTAATTCTAAACTTCGTAATTTGCATCTTCCCTAAAAGTTTTGACATATGAAAAAAAAAAAAGTCTTAAATTAGTTTCTGTTCTTAGGTATTTGGTGAATGTAAAGTTCATTTGCAATTACATTGTAAAATTACTGAAAAAGTATTGCTGTTTTTATGTTGAACTCGGAAAGGTATCGTCTCAGAAATATTTCAGAAAAACATTTTATGTACCCTTGAATATAATGTGTAGCACTCAAGTGAATTGTTTATATACACACTTCTGTAGGAATCATATTCTTTCTTAATGTTTTTGGTATCGAATGTTGCTCTGTTTGCTTTATATGCATGTTCATAAGACTATGACATTTAATGAAGAGATCTTTTTAAAGTATTGATAGTCATGAGTAAATTACACTATGTTTGATCTGTGTTAAAGATTCAAAGTCCAAGGTCTTTGAATAGGACTTAGAATAAAAATGTAATTAGGTTACATCCCTAAAGTCTGATATATCTTTAAACAAGACTGCAAATGAAACTTTATTAAAACTTCAAATGAATTATTTCTTTGCTTTTTTAAATTCTTTTTCCCTCTCTTCTCTTTCATGTCTATTACTGACATTGCTGCTTGTATTTTACCTGTCTTTTCCAGAGTATTTTAATTATTTACTGCTTAATGAGTAGTACTGAGATGAAGCTTCATTCAAAGCTGCCCGCTCACTAACAGATTTTTTTGCTTCAAAGCTTTGCAAGGTCTTGGACTACTTCAGCTGAACCGGCAGTTGTCATCATAAACTTTCCTGGAGGCAGTGTTTCCTTTTAGTAATTAATAAAGGAGGCACTGTTTCCAGAGGTGCCCTCTCAGTGGGACTGAGGGCTGATGGGGTTGCATGTCCTCAGCCATTATCAATAATGTGTAGAAGTCATAGGCAAAACAAATATTATGAAGCTACTAATAAAAATATATCTTACTCTTCAGAGGATCATAGGATAATTCAAGTTGGAAGGGACCTCAGCAGGTCATTAGTCCAACCTGCTAATCAAAGCATCCTTCTGAAGTTGATTATCTGCACAACAGACAGTGCTGGGGTGTTGCATCTGATATTAAATTGATTATTGGAAGCTGTGAAAAGTAAGGGGAATGGGGTAGAATCTGAAAAAAATGTAGTAAGTACAAAAAAAATTATTTAAACTGAGGCAAGCATTTGACTTGAGTTAGCAAAAAAAGTAATTTAGTGAAACTAATCTGCTTCAGTGTCACTTTCTGTATTCAAAAGATAATGATCATATTACTCTTTGAGATTAAATAGTAATATAGCATGTTTTCATTTGATTCTATTGAGCTAAAAAAACCCCTCAAGCCCTGAAAAACAGAGCTGCAAAGCGTGTGCCATTCTTCACTATTCATCACTGCATTTTCACCTCCCTCCCCTCCCTGCATTTGGATATCTGCCTATAAACACTGAAATATTTGTGAAACCTGAAGTGTGAGCATCCCACTGAGTGTGGGCCTGCTCTTATTCAGAGCCTGGAGCCTTACATTGTGAGCTTCCTGAATACATTTTGCATCTTAGGTTGCCTCTGCATATAGAAAGCACTTTGATGCTTTACAAACATGAAAGAAGAAGGTTTGAATGTTATTGTGAAGCAAAAATTCCATTCTCTTTAAAATGGGTATGTTGTCATTCAGCTAGTGTTCAACATTGTTTGCAATGTTCTCCTCTAGATTAAAATTGACATATATCAAAAAGTGTTTGTTTATATATAATCAAACAAATCAGAAGGCATCTGACAAATGTTGCTGTCATAAAATACGTTAACCTAAAAAGATAAAGGAATTTTAATTGTGAACCAAAATTTTCTGTGTGGTTTCATTTAGATATGAATGTAGGAGAGACAAGTTAGTAGAATTTTCTTACGGGACCTGTTCAGTTGTCAGTTTTTTTTCCCTGGCGTTGGATGCTGATCTTGGAAAAGGACACTTCTTTAATCCTAGTTTGCATCTGGGCAAAATGCTGCTAAACCAGTTTGTGCACGTACAGTGTTGTAAGGCCTTTGGAGATTCTAGATTCCACCTCAGACCTAAAGTCTTTGAAAATCCCTGAAATACAAACATTTTTTCCACACTTAAGCCTAAAGCAAAGGGAAAAATGGTGATATAATGTGGTTCAGATAGCAAGACAGTAATTACAGTTTCAGAGTTAAGGGTTGCATTTAGTATGAAATCACTCTTTAATTTATTATTGTCTTTCATGTATGTCCACACATTATATTTTGTACCACTCTTTGTAAAGTATACGTGAGGTCTGTGTGCATATAGTTTTGGGGGAGATCATGTAATTGACACCAGATTTTCTTTGTAGAGTTACTCTGAGTAGTTGCAATCGGTCTAGAGAGTAGCTGTATGTCTCAGAGAAAATCTGAGAGATTTTATGTAGAGCCAGGAGCAACTTAAGAAGGTCTGGAGCTAACCCAGAATTTTTGGGGTACAGTGGTTGCTGCAGTAACTGGAAGAAAGGCAAGAGGAGGATATTTGTTCCAGTCTCCTCTATGACAGTGCCTGTTTCTCCTGTACTTATTCTTAGTGCTTTCTTGTAAGAACAAGATGATTTTTCACAGCAGTTCCTCTTCTAGTAATGTGCTCTTCAGTTAATTACAGGGTTTTTTTCTCTTGCTGGTCCACAGTAAACTATCCCCAAAGCAGCTGTCATTTCAGCTGCCTGTGGGAAACCCTTCCTTCTTTGCAGTTCAGCAGTGTTGGCAGCAGCAGGGGAAGGGATTAGAGAGCAGACAGGCAAGCAACAAGAGAAACTAGTATTATAACTACCTTGTGAGGTGTCTCTTAAAGAACCCTTTAAGCAACACCTTTTAGAGCATTTTTAATATCATAATGTGTTGATGTGCTATAACATATTGTGAACAGTCCTACTGTGGGTGCTACAACATGCACTGCCCTCTAGGTTTTTATAGGTATCTTTTGAGTATTTGAGCTTTAAGGCAAGTAATTTAGGTCCTCCAAGGACAAGACTATATGATCTAACCCCACTGCATTCCTATAGTTATGTCTTTCTTTTCAGACAATAGATACTTGCTTAACTGATGCCAGCAGAAATAATAATCATTCTCTAAACTGCAATACCAAGGGTTAGCCTAGCGGTTCTTGACCTAAACAAGGGAATATAAAATACCATCTTTTTGCACTGCAATCTCTGTCCACCAATGCCATAACTCAGGTTGTGTGATGCTCGACTTTACTTTTATCTCCTTCCTTCTCCTTTACGTCCTCAAGCCTTCTACTTCTCAGGCACGCTTTGCCTTGAGCAGCTTAGACTCCAGGGAGAGGTTTACTGGTGTATTGTCAAATTGGGGAAATTGTCAGAATACCCCATGATAAGCCAGCATGTTCATTACAATATTCTTATGAACTGTTTATGTCATTTTGCTAAAACTCCTGGTGGAATCTTTCTGAAAAATGTTATCAGCTCCTGTATAGTAAGTGAAAATAACTTTTTATCCTTTTAACTTAAAAATACTCACCTTGATTGTTGTCTGATGATTGGTTGTGTTTTAGAGGAATCTTGGAGAGTTATGGAACCGCAAAATTTTATCTTAAATCTCTTCCACAATATTTGTCTTGCTTTTGCAGATGGCACAAAAACTCAGGTTCCTGCATCTGAGATCAGTCACAGTGACTTCTGTACAATTCATTTTATCTCAGGAGTCCAGGGTGGTTCAACCACTTACTGAATGAGAGCCTCGTTTCATGATTCTCCTGAGCTTTTTGTTCCACCACCCGACACATCTCTGTTAAAGACTTATAACAACCTCTGTAGGTAGTGACTCACATTGGAAACTGTGGCAGATTCTTAACTATTTCAGCATCAATAGTTCTACCATAATTATCGTAAATGAACATAGGAAGCTAAAAATAATACAAGTAGTTCAAGCAGTTAAACTGAAATGTAAGCCTATATCTTTTAAAGTAGTAATAACTTTTTTCTTTTTTTGCTACCATTAACTGTTGCTTCAAGGAGATTTTATGTCCACGTTGTACAGTGAAATAACTGATTACAAAAGATGTTCTAGATTAAAATATACTGTAATATACATAAACCTTTACTGTTCCTTTAGGTTGTTGTTTTAAGCTAAAGTGGAGTATTTTCTAAAGTCCTCAACAACTGTTTACAATTTAGAATAAATGTTCTCTCTGCTTATACTAGTGCTGCTGAAGAAATGTACCTAAAAGGCCTGTCACTTTTTTTTGCAATTGCTTTTGTGGCATTATTTTCATTGGTAAATGTACAACCTGATAAAAAAGGAAATCATTAGGTGCTCTCAGTATTGCTGAGGCATGGAGCTAGAACAGGTCAGTCACTGCATTTTGCAGATTGTGACATTTTAAATTACCTGTATACTACTGGAAGCAATCTGTGGACCTAATTAACATCTCACCTAATTAATGTCAGGACTGTATATAGAGAATTCTAGATAGTTTTGCACTGCCTTTATTTATTAAATACCACATTATTCAAATTCACTATCTTTAATTTCAGTATTGAAAACTTCAGATTTGTGTGCTGTTTTCTTAAGTGGGAGTAACTTCTTTTTTTTTCTCCTTCAAGTAATCAATGCAGTGCTGAATGAGTTCATTTTAATGCACTCAATCATGCCTCTAATGTTTGTAGCTTACGGGCGCAAGCATCAGTAATGCAGGAATGTTATATGGCTTTAGTTTGGGCCATTTCATAAAATATTCATGGAATCAAAAATGTGCATCAAAATAGCGGCTAGGAGAATTACATTTATGTGCCTGCTTTTATGGCAGCTTCACATTTAAACCCATTTGTGTTAATATCTAGTCAATCTTTCTACTTAAAAAAAAAAAAAGGCAAAATAGTAGTCTCCGTATATACCCCTTTTGGTTTAATATCTATTTTGATATAACAAATGTATACTTTTGGAGTGGGTTTTAGGAAAGGGAATTATAAAGGAAGTTTTAGACAATGTAAAAACGTTTCTCTTCAGTATTTACAAAATTACATTGAGTTCTTTTACTTGAATGAATAGATTTTTTTTTTTTTTACTTTAAGCAACTCAGTGAAAACTGTGGCACAAATCTTTGTACATATGTAGTTGCTATGAAAATAAGAATAATTTCTAATATTTGATACTGTTAGTGGCAGACTAATGTCTTATATAATTGTTTAAAACTGATTCTTTACTCCCAAAATTATATTGTGACAATGTTTACCTCCCATATTTAAGATTAAACTATTGCTGATAAGGTTTCTTTCGTTATGCCCTGAGCTACATTAAACTATAACATTTTAGTAGTGCTAGTATACATGTCATAGGAGTTATGTTTCTGGGTTTTGATTCCTTTTATAAACAGGGAAGAGGTATCAGAGATTCTCAAACTCCATTTAGTATACACTGAGCTAATTTCTGCATGGCAGTGGGAAAGAAATATGCAATTGCTGTTAATGTTGCCAACTGAAAATAGCTATATATGTTTGTGTAACATTTTGCAAAAAGATTTTTTCAAATATAGATTTCCTAGAAACACCTTCTGGATTTTCTCTTTGAATTCCTATAGATATAAAAGATACATTCTTACAAACTATTCCAAGTGATTTTCCTACCCGTTTTTCCTCTCATTTTGCTTTCTTTGTTTTTTTTTTTTTTTTGCTTCTTTTCCTTCAGTTGATGATAGAAGTCATTTAAAACTGTCTTGTCACCACTCCGGTGAGATAAAAATACTCTTACTCAGAAACATTCTGTAATTGGCTCATTACTTTCTTTTAATGTTTTTCAGACAGCATCTACCTATGTCTCCGACGCCTAACAGTTGCAGTAGTTCAGTGTTTAAAAATTGGCATGCACTGGCCGGATCAATTCCAGCTGAACTGACTCATGACAGTGAATAAACTTACCACCCCCCGGAAAACAGTATTTTTCCACAACATTTGAGGTTCATGTAAACATTATGGATTAAAGAAATAGGCTGCTATGTCATTTGCCAATCAGAACAGGGGATTTCAGATTATTTTGACAGAGGAATGAATTCCAAAGTTTTACCTTCCATGAATGTGAGAGGTTTGCAAATAGCTAGTATAACTTGAAAGAGTCTTCAGTAAGCAAATTCGCAGCCATGTAAGGGCTTCCAGGTCAGGAATTCTATCTCTCCCTTGTTTAGAAAACTAGCAGATATTTTATTTTTTTGCTCAGCAACTTCTTTTTGGTATTTCTGTGAGCAGATTGTATTACTTTTTACTTCATATTCTTTCTTGGTAGTTCAGTGAAGCCAAATGTAATTTATTTCCATTTGAATACTACCAAAAAGATTATATTGCTTTTGTATCTTGAAGCTTGATGTAGATGGATTGTTTCTAAAGAGGTTTCACTGAGATCTGGCAAAAAGGATGTCAGGTCACAGCTCTTATGGTTAGGTCAACTCTTAAGAACTGTGGGGTACATGGAATATATGAGTTCAATTTCTAGTCTGACATAAACTTTCTCAAGGGGATACTGCAAGTGAGGAAGCATGGGTAAGAATTACCATACCTAATAGTTCTAACAATCTAAACAATAGTTCTGAAGGTTGCACCTATTATTTACCTAAATGATATGTCCCATTAAGAGATTATGTTAGAGCGTCTTAGGAGAAACTCAGTAATGTGTTCAGCTTCAAATTACGTATCCAGGTGATGCCATTCATTTGTTTGCTGCTTCCCATTCTCACTAGAAGTTTTTGAGTTACACATGAATCAAACTCTATTATTCTAAAGAATCCTTTACACAGGTAGTGAAAATAGATCACTTAAGTGATCAAAAGGATAATCAGTTGATTAATAAACTTTGGGGAGAATTCCAAGGAGGATTTTGTATGTGTTTATGAGTATCCAAGTGGATAAAAGGCTAGATCTAGCTATTAACATTAAATTTCGACTCAACTTTCCATCATTCATCACAAAGCCAATACCAGCTTCTTCAATTAGTATCTTAAATCTGCATTTAGCAACTTGGATAACTGGAATTCTCTTGATTTCTGAGTTGGACTTTCCCTAAGAAATTAGATGGACTGGATAGGCAGAAACCCAAATTCAAATTGGAGGCCTCTTTAGAATGGATAAAAGTTTTCGTCTGGGTTTAGCAAGTCTACATCTCTATTTCCTGTTACATGTACTGTCAGTGAATTATTAAATAGCTTGTACTGGTGTCCTGGTTTGAGCTACATAGGACTAATTTCTCTTCTAATGCTTGAGAAAACTGCACTTTTAGAAGACTCTAGTGTCTGAATTTGTGAAAATATTTACTTTATGGCCAGCTATGGTATGTGGGTTTCAAGGTCTTAGTGTTTTCTAGCTCACCAGGTGCTCACCAGGGATGAGGAGGAGCAAGACCCGGGCACTTAACCCAAGCTGGCCAACAGGATTATTTCACACCATAATGTCACATTCAATATAAATTAGAAAGTTTACTGAAAAGTTCTCTCTCTCGTGATGGCTGTGGTCCTGAGAATTTCTTGCCCCAGTGCCACACCCCTGCACAGCCTTCCCTTCCTCCCGCAGCCGTAGCACTCACAGTTTCCGACATTTGCTGTCCACTGCTGGGAGTGTGCAGCTTCCTACTGATATAGTTGGCTGAGTATAATCCTTGTATATTTTATATTGGCATTGGTATCAATATTGGTTCTGTAGTGTTATTAATGTTAATTATCTAGTCTTATTCTATTAAATCTGTTTATATTTCAGCACCCAGTTTTCCTTATTTTTCTTCCCCCCATTCCCCTTCCCGGGTGGAGAGGGGTCATCAAGTGACAGAATAATTGTCTGAACGACAATAAATTGTTGTGGGTTCCTCAAACCGTAACAACTGTTCATGATAATTTCACTTTGCACTGCTGTTTGTTTAGCCTGATGTCAAGTATGCAATATTTTGGAAAGAATGTATAGATCTTTTCCTCTCTGTTTACAGGATCCGGTAGCTACTCTGACAATAAGATTTTTTCCAGTGTTTTGTGCCATCTCTCCAATACCTGTCCTGAGCTAGAGTGGAGCTGAATAAAGCTTGCTGTCTCACCTTTCACCTGGCCCTTCACTCTTCAGCACTTTTTGTTGTGTCCTCTGGGACTCTTACATGAATCATAGGTTGTAGAGCCTTAAAATGCTTTGCCTGTGAAACTCATTTAATTAGTTACTTCTTTGAAAGAGAAGTTTCTCGTGCTTATCAATTTTAGTTGAACTTATTTTAACCATCAGAGAAGCTTAATATGAAAACAAATTTAATTTTAATAACGATAAGAGTTATGTTTTATATTGCAAAGTTGAAAGCATGGTTATAAAAGGGTAACATATGCAAAAGACAAATCTAAATTAAATTAATAAGAGGAATCTATCATAGCTGTTCTGCTGCCTCTATGTTGGCTGGAGGCCTGGGGAACTAGCTTTGTTTTCTCTCAGAATGCTTAAAGAAGATCCTTCTCCAAGCTTCTCTCCCTTCTTTCCTACAATTGGGAAACAACTTTTCTCCTTCCTGGTTCTTTTTGTAATTTGAATGCAACACTGTAAAAACAGTCTGCAAAACAGTAATTGTTCCTTATAAATCATGTTTCAGAAGAGGTGTAAGCTGCAAACACATCTAAACAACTTAGTTTGAAGGTAGAGGGGAGGAAGGAACTACTTGCATGTTAAAATGAATTGAACTTTATCTTCAAACTTTCCTTAGCCCTAAAGATGTTTGGGTAGCTTACATTTGAAGACCTTAAAGTGTATTACTTCAGGCTCAATAACTTATGTATTATGCTCTTCCAGTAAATTTACTACACAAACTCGCCAGAGTTGGTCTAGTAATATTGTTGAATAAATTACTTTGCACAATAATTCTTTGTTCATCAGTTAATTTATTTGAATAAAGATATTCCCCCCCTACCCCCTCCAGTTTTTTATACCTCTGTTCTCCACATTTGAAATCTTTCAGCACAGGTTTTCATTATGGAAAAAGAAACTTGAGGAATGGTTCAAATTGTGATTATTTATGCATAGATGAGATTTTGAAATATGAGATCCGCAAAGGCTATATTAATGAATCTATAATAGAAGTATTTTCTAGAAAATTCTGTCTTTGCATAGTTGGTATCACACCCCCAGACATTGTGAATCTACAAAGGAAAGCCAATTTAAAATGTGATAAGTTTAAATTACAGCATTATGGGTAACTGTGAGATTTGACAGTATTTTCCAGTGATCTGTAAGTTATATATTGAAGATTCTTGAAAAATCTGTGAAATGGTTGGCTGCAACTTACTTTCTAATGAGAAAATTCTTATAGACTAATAACTTTAAAAATTTTGTTGATTACACTGACTGTGTAATTACGAATTATATTTTTCAGGTCACGTCATGAAAGCTGTTGAGCATTATGAAGCATTTTATCAGCTAACAGTGGGTTCGACATGGAAGGATGAGACAGGCCGTACTTACAATTCACTGGCATGTGAGCATCTCTGGAGAATTTATACGTTACTAGCAGACAAAATGCTGGAAAATAAAGAACACCAACAGGCCATCAAAACGCTAATAAAAGCTTTAAAAATGGCAAAAGAAGGTAGGTGGAAAATAACACTTTCACATTTCTTTATTTGATGTGCATGCCATGATTTTCCCAAGAGTAAAGTAGAAATTGTCAAGTGTTTGACTGGGTAATTATTTCTTATGAAATTCAAAGACAAATGCTATCAATACACTTCCAGATCTCACTAAAGCAGAAATGCCTTCTTGCTGACAACAAAGAATCTTTTAGATTCCTGAAAGCTTTATCTCCAAAAAAACAACCTTGTGGGAATAATAGTATAAAACAGTGAACCCATAATCAGAAAGTGAGGTCGCTGATGGAAGCTCACCTCACTGATTTTGATTGGCTAGTCACTGCCAGTGCGCAATTTTTGAGTGACATTATTTGCTGAATCACTACCTTTTCTCTCTACATAGTTATTTAGTACTTGCAAAAACCAATTTTCTATCATAAGCAAACAAGATTTCTTCTGTATATCTTAATAAACATAAATACTTTGAAACCTAAAGTAAAAACTTAGAGAATCACAGAATAGCAGAGGTAGGAAGAGAAACCTCTGGAGATCATCAGGGTCAGCTAGAGCAGGCTGCCTGGGACTATATCCAGTCAAGTTTTTAGTGTTTCCATCAATGGAAACTCCATAACCACTCTGGAAAACATTTTCCACTGTTCAAACAGCCTCACAATAAAGAAATGTTTTGTTGAATTCAGTTTTGTTTTGTTCAGTTCACTTTGTGCCCATTGCCTCTTATCTTGTCACTGAGCACCATTGAGAAAGAGCCTGGCTCCCTCTTCTTACACTCTCCCATCAGAAATTTGTACAAATTGACAAAATCCCTCTGAGCTTTCTCTTCTCTGGTCTGACCTCTCCTCCTAGGACAGATGCTCTCAATCTCTTAGTCATCTTTGCAGTCCTTCGCTGGATGCACTTTGCTATGTCCCTCTCTCTCTTGTACCGGGGAGCCCAGAATGGGACACAGCACTCCTGGTGTGACCTCACCGGTGCTGGGCAGAGGCAAAGGATCACCTCCCTCGACCTGCTCGCAACGCTCTGCCTAATGCAGCCCACAATCCTGTTGGTCGCCTTTGCCATGAGCGTGCATCGCTGTCTCATGGGCAACGTATTGTCCACCAGCAAACTCAGGTCCTTCTCTGCCAAGCTCCTTTCCATCCAGTCAGCCTGCAGCCTGAGCCGGTGCCTGGGGTTATCCCTCCCCAGGTGCAGGACTCTGCATTTCCCTTTCCTGAGCTTCATGAGACTGCCACCGGCCCATTTCTCCAGCCTGCTGAGGTCCCTCTGACTGGCAGCGCAACCACCTACCTGGTATAGCAACTCTTCCTCCCCGATTTTGTATTGCTTGCAAAGGCGCTGAGGGTACGCTTGGTCACACCATCCAGGTCATTAATGAAGATATTCATCAGTATTGGTGCCAGCATTGATCCCTGAGTACGCTGCTAGTGACTGGCTTCCCACTGGACTTCATGCTGCTGCTTACGACCCTCTGAAGGCCGGCAGCTCAGCTAGTTTTCAGCCTACCTCACCGTCTGTTTTTCTAAGCCATACTTTATCAGCTTCTGTATGAAGATGTTATGGGAGACGGTGTCAGAAGCCTTGCTAAAACTGAGAGAAGCAACATCCACTGCTTTCCCTTCATCCACCAAGCCAGCCATCTTGTCATGGAAAGCTATCAGCTGGGTGAAGCAGGATTTCCCTGTCTGGTCTACTCAGCTATTTTTGCTGCTTGTGATATAGTAAAAGTAATAATGGTATTTATCAATTTCTATTTAAAACAATGAATAAATGGATTTTATGGAATGGTGCCTCCCCATCTGTGAGACCTCCTTACAAAATTGCCCCATGAAGACAACGGATGAAAACTTCCCAAGTCTCTATGACCCTTAGTCATAGAGTTCAAGCATTCAGGAAGAAGTAAAGCCCATATACACAGACAGATTTACATATCTTACCTGAGACTTTTTTAAGGTTTTAGAGCATAAATCCAGAACTGCGATCCTTTGAATTTTTGGTCAACTGGATGTCGGAATTCAGTTCTGATTCAACTCCAGTTGCCATTACTGAAATGTGGTGGGACGAATCCCATGACTGGAGTGCGGCTATCAATGGCTACAGGCTGTTCAGTAGGGACAGGCGAGGAAGGAGGGGTGGAGGGGTTGCCCTCTACATCATGAAATGGACAGAGTGTGAAGAGCTGTCTCTGAAGAATAGCCACAAGCAGGTTGAAAGCTTATGGGTAAGAATTAGAGACCGAGGCAACAAAGGGAACCTTGTGGTTGGTGTCCACTACAGGCTGCCAGATCAAGGGGAGCCTATTGACAAAGCCTTCTTACTCCAGCTACAGGAGGCATCACACTTGCAGGCTCTCATCCTGCTGGGGGACTTCAACCACCCCGTCATCTGCCAGAAAAGTAGCATGGTGAGCTGCAGGCAATCCAGGAGACTCCTGGAATGCATTGAAGGCAACTTCTTAAGTCAGGTAATAGACAGCCCCACCAGAGGGGACACAACACTGGACCTGATGGTCACCAACACAAGTGAGCTAATCGGTGATGTCAAGATTGGAGGCAGTCTGGGCTGCAGTGATCACGCACTGGTGGAATTTGCAGTCCTGAGGCATATGGGTCAGGCAAAGAGTAAAGTCAGGACCCTGAATTTTGGGAAAGCAAACTTCCAGCTCTTCAAGGAGTTAGTCAACAGGACTCCCTGGGAAACTACCCTCAGGAACAAGAGAGCAGAACAGAGCTGGCAGATCTTTAAGGATGCTTTCCATAGACCACAAGAGCTCTTGATCCCCAGGTGTAAAAAGTCAGGAAAGGAAGTCAAGAGACCAGCGTGGCTGAGTCAAGACCTGCTGGTCAAACTAAAGGGCATTTTCCTGAAGGAAATGCACAGGCAGTGGAAGCAGAGACAGGTATCCTGGGAAGAGTATAGGGACACTGCCCGGTTATTTAGGGATGGGGTCAGGAAGGCCGAGGCGTGATTGGAGCTGAACTTGGCAAGGGATGCAAAGAATAATAAGGGCTTCTACAGGTATGTCAGCCGGAAAAGGAAGGCCAAAGAAATCGTACACCCCTTGATAAGCAAGACTGGCAAACTAGTAACAACAGATGAGAAGGCTGAGGTACTCAACAACATTTTTGCCTCAATCTTCACTGGCAACCTCTCTTCTCACATCTCTTGAGTAGATGGACCGCAAGACAGGGACTAGGGGAGCAAAGTACCTCCCAGTGTAAGAGAAGATCAGGTTCATGACCACCTGAGGAACCTGAAGGTACACAAGTCCGTGAGACCTGATGAGATATATCCGCAGGTCCTGAGGGAACTGGTGGATGACACTGCTAAACTGCTTTCCATCATATTTGAAAAGTCACGGCAGTCTGGTGAAGCTCCTACTGACTGGAAAAGGGGAAATGTAACCCCCATTTTCAAAAAGGAAAAAAAAAGGAAGACCGGGGGAACTACAGGCCAGTCAGTCTCACCTCTGTGCCTGGCAAGATCATGGAGCAGATCCTCCTGGAAACTCTGCTAAGGCACAGGGAAAATAATGAGGTGATTGGTGGCAGCCAACATGGCTTCACCAAGGGCAAGTCATGCCTGACAAATTTGGTGACTTTCTATGATGGGGTTACAGCATGGGTGGATAAAGGGAGAGCAACAGACGTCATCTACCTGGACTTATGCAAAGTGTCTGACACTGTCCCACATGACATCTGGGTCTCTAAATTGGAGGCACACAGATTTGATGAATGGACCACTCGGTGGATAAGGAACTGGCTGGATGGCTGCACTCAAAGAGTTGCAGCCAATGGCTTGATGTCCAAGTGGAAACCAGTGATGAGTGGCATTTCTCAGGGGTCGGTACTGGGACCGGTGCTGTTGAATATATTTGTTGCTGACATGGATGTTGGGATTGAGTTCACACCCAGCAAGTTTGCCAGCCATACCAAGCTGTGTGGCATGGTTGACATGCTGGAGGGAAAGGATGCCATCCAAAGGGACTTGGACAGGCTTCAGAGATGGGCCCATGCCAGCCTCATGAAGTTCAACCAGGTCAAGTGCAAGGTCCTGCACCTGGGTCGTGGCAATCTCAGGCACAAACACAGGCTGGGCGGAGAGTGGATTGAGAGCAGCCCTGAGGAGAAGGACTTGGGCGTGTTGGTTGATGAGAAGCTCAACATGAGCCAGCAATGTGCACTCACAGCCCATAAAGCCAACCGCATCCTGGGCTGCATCAAAAGTAGCGTGGCCAGTAGGTTGAGGTCAAGGTTCTGCCCCTCTACTCTGCTCTCATGAGACTTGGAGTACTGTCCAGCTCTGGAGCCCTCAGCACAGGAAAGACATGGACCTGTTGGAGCTGCTCCAGAGGAGGGCCACAAAAATGATCAGAGGGCTGGAGCAGCTCTGCTATGAGGACAGGCTGAGAGAGTTGGGGTTGTTCAGCCTGGAGAAACCGCCGGGGAGACCTTATAGCAGCCTTTCAGTACTTAAAGGGGTCTTACAAGAAAGATGGGGACAAACTTTTTAGCAGGGCCTGTTGTGATAGGGCAAGGGGTAATGGTTTTAAACTAAAACGGGGTAGATTTAGACTAGATATCAGGAAGAATTTTTTCGCAATGAGGGTGGTGAAACACTGGAACAGTTTGCCCAGAGAGGTGCCCCATCCCTGGAAACATTCAAGGTCAAGTTGGATGGGGCTCTGAGCAACCTGATCTAGTTGAAGATGTCCCTGCTCATTGCAGGGGGGTTGGACTAGATGACCTTTAAAGGTCCCTTCAAACCCAAACTATTCTATGATTCTATGATTCAGAGGTGCCCAGACTTTTCTACATAAAAGTTTCTCAAATGGATGGAAGGTACTGAGAATCATAATGATATTTCACAGGGTTGAACAGTTTATGCCTATCATGTACTTAAAGCTCTTCAAAGCAGGCACACATGCAAGGTGTTTAACTTGGTTAACGCTCTCAGGGCATAACTACCAGATATGTTTTATAAAAAACACCACAGTAGCCATTTTCCAGAGGAAGGGTTCACAGTTGCGTCTTTACCTGTGCAATAGATTAGCAGTTAAATCCCTGATCTTAGACATGAGAGTGAGTCCTCCTTCACTTGAATCAATCAGAATGTTCCTCTCCTAGGAGAATGCCTTAAATACTAAACTGGGGAGTCTTATTGCTCTTAGTTTCCCCTCTCATTTCTCCTCACCTACTGGTTTTCCTCTTTTTCAAATTGCAAAAACTGTGAAGAAGTGATACTGTCCATCCACAGATAGCTAGAGAATGCTGCCAGAAGGTGTGGAGTACAGATTTGACGCAGAAGAAGAAGATCACTAGACACTCCTCCTTTAGCTCTGCTTTTAAGAAAAGAATTTGCACTGGCATGGTCTTTCAGAGGAAGGATTTAGAAACCTGACTTCAGAATGATGTCCAAATCTGTAATTTTTGAGTAAATAAATGTACACGCTCTTATTCCAGAATGCATAAATCACAGACAGAGTAAATTTATATACATGGTTTTCTAGGAATGTCCTCTTGGCTATCTTAGGCCACCCTCTACCCAGACTGTTTGTTTTTGTGAATACAAGAAACCCATGAATGCTACTGAGAGCTCAGACACCTTTGCACTCATTGTAAAGTCACTCATTGTAACAGCTGGTGTCCCAGCAACTAAATCTTTCTCACTTAGGCTTAAGACAGTTTTGAAAAATGGGACCTGATATTCTAAGTCTTTTCTGTGGCTTTTTGAAGATCTTATCCCATGTGCTTATTTAGGATGCTCAGAATATGAATAGTCATGAATTATGTATCGGAGAGCTGAAGAGAACTGTGATTGTGGCTGGTCCCTATATGCTCTGAAAGGCCAGGAGGCAAGGCATCTAAATCAAACAGGAGAATTTGCTCCGCACACTGAAATAAGCCCCGTGACAAGTCCTCCTCCATAAACAATTTGCCAACCTCTATCATGCACCACATGCACTGAAGTCCCTAAATGAATTAAGGATAAGCTGCAACCTTCATTTTAATATCTTCTTTTCCTACTTCATGTGATAATTGCATTAGACTACTTTATGGCAAAATTATTTGTGTTAGAAGTTGACGTAGTTTCAAATTAATTCACCTGGAAGAAGATTTTAATGCCAGATGCTGAAACGAAAACATTGAAGACAAGCAATTTATCCGCAACAAATTTATATCTAGTTACACATGCACAAACCAGAAATGCCTCCACAGAAGTGAGTGCAATAAATGGAAAGTTAGAGTTCAGAAAAGATTACACTGAGACACCTACTGAAGCTTGCAACATTCTTCAAGGTGTTCTGTCTTTTTTAACCTGGAAAATATGCCAGATTTCTATTTTCCAGTAAGGTGCCTCCCAAACTTGTGGAAAAACGAAGAATTTAAAAAAGCCCCCAAAATGTGGGGAAAAAAAGGACGTATTATAGTTTACAGGTAAAGCAAAGCTTGGATCATACACTTTAAAAAATGTGTACCAGTTTAAAATAACTTTCAATGAAAGGGTCACTTACTGCAAGAAGGGCACTGCTTAAAATTTAAGCAGTCAGTAATGGGAAGCGACAGACCTCTAACAATTTAAGTCTTTCACAGTTGAATGAATCTGCACTGACAGCCAGACAAGGATGTGCAAACCTACCTTACCAGGATCTTGGCTATAGCTGCATATGCTCTGCCCAGGCCAGCAGAATCACAAAGTGCTGTGAAGATTTTTACAGAGGTATTCAAAATCTGTGAAACAGGAAGATAAAACCTAATAAATACAATGCTAAGAATTTCCACTTTTTTTTTTGCAGTCTCTGTGTCCATACAAAACACAAAATTCAAGTTTTCCCACCTGTACATTTCTTCTTTAATTAGCTGTAATGGGACTAGGTTTTTGATCATTATAGTTGTTTAAAACTACTCACTAATTACAAATTCAAAAGATACAACTTGCATTTAAATCCCTGTATTTTGACACTTTGCAAAAAACAGAGACATTACCTGATTCACAATATAAATTTCCTTATCTGTAATTTAAAAGATTTTAAAAGGCTTTTATGAATTTCTGTTAATCGATACCTTAAGATGGTATCCTTTGCATTCATAGTGTTTTAGAACGACGCGCTGATATATAACTTAATGTTATTTTTCTTTCTTTAAACTGTCACTACTTTTCTTAGTACAATTCAGATGCTCGAAAAGTGAATAAATTATAGGTTATACATTTGAACTATGTTGGCTTAAAATACCATAGATAATTTTGTTATTTTTAAGACTATTCACACACACAAGCAATTTGTTAACATTCATTTTGGAACGTACTTTGTTATCATGACCCCACCCATAATCGAAGGCTTACAGCTGCTGCATAAAAACATATGATCTTAATTTAATTTAACACTGACATCACCTATATTGCATAATTGCTCTTTTAATCCATTTTTTTTCCAATGGTGATGACGGGAGAGTGCATATAAAATTAAATCCTATTCTTTCCTCCCTCCTTTTTGTTGCTTGACCCGACCTATTACACACATGAGAAAACAGGAAATCTCCAAAGACTATCTATGGAAATCCTTTTTGCACATTTCCAAGAAAGGAGTAGTGAATGTCATTTACCAGCTCTGAAGGGGGATGGGAGACGCCCAGGAACATATGACAGTATCCTGCATGCCCCAAGATGTCTATTTATACCGAGGTAAAAGATAAGGCATTTTCTGTTAAGACTGCATCTCCTGTCACTGGTGAAGTGCATGGTTCAAAAGACAACAACTTGTGTGTGCTAATGCTATGGATGTCACCATTTCTATCACTGTTTCCACTACTCAGATTTCCTAGTTCTTAAAGGATTTTTACCACATGCAGGAGTATCCCTGGACAAGGCTCTTATTTTTTAGTTCTATAAGCTCCGTGTGCACAAAAAGCAGCATTTATTAATGTGCACTGCACTATTTATCATCCCTCGAGTACTTTCTTATCAGTTATGTTCTCATGTACATTAGCATTGCATCCTATACTTGAAAGTCATTGTCAATTGAGTTATCATTGCATAAGATATAACAAAAAGAGAGTGCAGGCACCTCAGTTAGGAACTTGTCACATCAGTTCAGAACTCGCCCTAAACGGAACGCATACTCAAAGTTGTCAAGGCTTGTGGTGTGTCCTTCTAATAATCCAGGCTGGTAACAGGAACACACACAAGTGTCTAAGAAACAGTTCTTGGTTTTGCATTTAACTCAGAGGACTGAAACCACTTGTCCTAATAATCATGCCCGTATCAGAAAACCTGCCGTAAGAGTGTCAGAAAGTTTCCAAAATTTTATTTACTGGACTGAAACTCACTCCTACTTCAAACTGGCCTCTACAATATTAAACTAGGATACAGGGCCTCTAGTGGTTACCATCTAGCACAGAAAGGTTACTTAGGCACCTAAGGCTTAGGCTGCTGTACTTTTTTCCTATCAAAGATATCACAAAGCCTAAAAAGTTCAGATAAAACCAAGGAAAAACCATAGCCAGAGTAGCTAAAGTAAAATGTTGGTTCACTGCATCTCTGCAACAGCTGCTAGAAAGAAGTAAGTAAATAAATAAAGCCACTCATTCATATTGATGCAAAGTGCTCATTTTGGTCCCAGGTTACTACTACCTTACACAAATCAGATGTTTTATTCTAAATAATGATGAAATAGTGATAATTAAATCATCTATGTGAAAGGGAGGAAATCTTCATAAATTACAGTAGAAAATATATTCTTTATGTCTGTATTTTAAATAACTCCTCCAGCTTCAGATACTATGTAGGGACACAGAAGGGGACACATTCTTGATGGAAAGGAGCTGTGTAGCGCCCCTGTATGCTACAATTGTCCAGTATCCATTTATGTGAAAGAAGTGAAGAGGGGCCTCCTCACCTATGGTGCATGCCTTACCTTTAACATTCAGGATAGAAAAAAAAAGAGGAAGTAGAGCAGGATAATATGCTGGATTAAGATGTAAGCATTACAGGATTTCACCCAAGGTCTTTTGCAATTACAGCACACTTTTAATTTTCATTTAAAATGAAAAATTATAAAGCTTGCATGCTGGCAAATCAAGTGGAGCTGACACAGTGATGTCTGCCAGAATCCGTAAGCAGCCTGAAAACAACAAATTGACATGAAAACTTTCCTGTTTATTTTCATGGAATATGAACAACCAGTTCACCTAACTGGGTTCCTGTGAACACCATGTAAGAGAAGACACGCATGTGGCAAGAAAGTATTGAGTGGGCTTGGCAGGGCCAGTCATCTATTAGCTCTTTGACAAGTGGATAAATATTGGGAACACATATCATTTAGATCTAATGGAATTTATAGGCTCTCATGAAAGTTTTTCTACCTTTAGACAGAAGTATAGCCAGAAATGGGTCTTTTGTATATATTTTGGCCAATCTGTGCAGAGGACAGTGACAACCAAGGAAGACGTGGAACATGTCAATAATTAATGCTGAAAACTCCTACAGAAATGTGCAGGTTTGCTGCATTTGAGGTCTTAGAGAATACAGCTGTCATTACACAAACAAAAAGGATAGAAAATTGCTTTGAACAACAGAATAAAAGTCTTCTTATTAAGGTAACATAATTCTGCTTCAGTATTCTATGGTAAACATTGTGCACTAAAATGTCATCTTGGTAATTTTCTTCATGTTAAAGAAATGTAAATAAAAATATAAAACATTGTGTAAAGACATATTGAATGGGACTACATAAGAATCTATACTGGTAATGTACATTAAAAAGACTGGGTTTGGGCATTATACAAATCTGGCTGAATTTCCTTCTCCAAACTTGAAGTTTTCAGAGATTTAGAGTTACCGAAGGGGCAAAATGTCTTGGTTTGTTGGTTTGGGTTTGTTTTTGTTTCTTTAAATTTGCTATGTACAAAGAGTTCTGAGGAATAAAGCTGTTACAATAGATTTATCCTGATCATGCTAGGCTCCATTATAAAATTTCCACACTGTTTCAAAGAGAGTTTGATACTCCTAGCAACTACTGGAAAAAGGTCATTGTGTATGCAGTTGAACAGATTAGAATAACGTACAGTTCTTTCTACCTCTAAAAAGAAAACATAAGGTAAGTTTAACAAAATAAAAACTATAAAATCTGCACTGGTTCTGGTCATGAATTAGTTTTTGGCTCTATGTGACCAAGCACACTGACTCTCTCAAACTTCCTACTTCTCTGGGTCTGAAGTGGAAATACTGGTTAAAAAACCCCCATAAACAAATAAAATTAAAGAGTAATACAGAAATGAACAGTGAGTTTCAATCGCTTATTCTCATTTGTGCAGGATGTGGGAAGGTGGCAAGGCGAAGACTTCAACTTTATCTTCCACGTTACAGACAACTGCCCCACGTACCATCCACTATTTTTCTGGTGTATACAGGTGAAAAAAAAAAAAGTAAGTAGTTTTTATGGCTCCAAAATAGAAATAAAAAAGTCAGGAAGCATTGTACAATTTCCCTTGTTTTCTTACTTAGCACTAAAAGCTGGATGCAGGTGCACCTGAAAGGAGGATAGCTACTGCAGAAGCATCTATTTACTAAATCAACTCTCTTCCTGGGTCTCTGTAAGTCTATTGTGGCTACAATTACTTACAGTGTAAAAATAAAGTAAGGTAACAAGCTCTGCTTAAATCCTCAAACTACAGACTGTTTGTGGTATAGCTCTTGCACTAATTCTCCTGGTGGTGGTGAATTTCACGTTTACCTCCTTTGCCAAAAAAAATTTTAGTCAGATCTCAGGCCCAGATTTGCTTCTCAGTTATCTCAGCATTATGCCAGTGTGACCCTCCTGGGCTTATTCCATCAATATAAAACAGATACACCAGCTCCTCCCCCAAGACTCCCCCTCCCCAAAATCCCATCCTTTATTTTTTATTGTTGTCACACCTGTACTTCTTTTATACGTACATAAAAACATGTACACACCTCATTGGCATACACTGAGGACGTAGACACAGGCTGTGCTAAACATTGATACATCTGGGGATAATGGACAAAAGAGTGAAAATCGAAGGTAAGAATTTATGTTGAATAAAGAATGTCTATCCAACTCAACACAAGATTAATGCTACAACCAGTATTTCATTATTTTGGTAAAATACATTACTCTGACAAAAACATGATGGGATAGTATTGATTTATAATACTGTAACTTTAAAAAATACAAAACCACAGTTCTGCTTTCAGCTCTGCACTTGATATTGTTGTCAAACTTTATCGGAAACACATTTATTTTGATTTCTGAAAATCTAGCTCTGTTTAGCCATTTCACAGCTGGTGAGCAGTAAAGATGCTTCTGCCTCATTTACAGATCTTGAACATGAATCAGACAATCAACTGGAACATTAGTCAAAGAGATCACTAGCTAATGATTTCTGACAGGCGCTGCAGTAACAGGCTAAGGCCCAGCCTGGCCAGCAGCATCTGACAATATTTTTCTGGAGCCAACAATAGGTGTTGGTAGACAGACAATGCAATTGAGTGAGACTACTGGCCTCGTACCACTTAGTATCTCTTAAATACTTCCAGAAAAAACCACATAGCTCTGACAGTCACTAAATAATCACTTCCATACAGGCCAGTGAAAATAAAAGACAACAGAACTGTACACACAAGCATTTTGCAGTTCAGTGAACTCTCCTATAGCTCCCCAAGAAATGCATATTTGAAAATGCCTAAAAATCTTATTACGATACTTCGAGTGGTTACATGCCTGTGGCCATCCTGTGTGAGGTCAAAGCAGAATTGCACAATACAAACCCAGATGTATTGTTATTTTGGCCAAAACCAGAGTGTGAGAAAGGTTGGAGAGCAATGAGAAACCTTTATCGTTCATGTAATGTATTGATCACAATGAGCAGAGCTCATTGATCCCAGGAAAATAATACAGCGGTATCAACTGAATGGCAGGCCGTGCCTCATTAAATGCTAAACGTATTCAGGCATAGTGATCAGCCAGGGTAGAAGCAGTACAGCATTCTGTCTGCACACTCACAATTAAGGGATACTGAAACGGTGCCATGCTGATAAAAGAGGCAGTGGTCCCTGATTTGCCAGAACTGTTAGCTCTCCCTCTTTTCCCACAACTGAAATTCACCAACTCAAACACTGTAAATGTGAATGCTAACTCCTCACCCTTAGCCACATCCAATTACACTGCACTGCACTGTTTTGATAAATAAATGGGAAAGAATTAAACCAGAAATGTACAAACTTTGTCACTGTTCCTACAGAAACATAAAGAATTTGTCTGGAATTGGCCAATCTAGTCTGTTCCAGAAGTGCTACTCCAGGGACTTTAATGTGGGTATTTGGATAATGCATAGCATAAGCAGGCATCTTGGAGCAAGGGAATCAGGGATAGAGGGAGGTGGAAGGATCCCTCCAGAACCCACCCAGCAGTCTGGCCAAGTCAAACATCGCTCTCTACAACTACCCGAAAGGAGGTTGTAGCGAGGTGGGAGTCGATCTCTTCTCCCAAGTAACAAGCGATAAGACGAGAAGAAATGGCCTCAAGTTGCACCAGGGGAGGTTTAGATTGGATATTAGGAAAAATTTCTTCACTGAAAGTGTTATCAAGCATTGGAACAGGCTGCCCAGGGAAGTGGTGGAATTGTCATTCCTGGAGGTATTTAAAAGACGAGTAGATGTGGTGCTGAGGGAGGACACGGTTTAGTGGTGGTTTTGGCAGTGTTAGGTTTATGGTTGGATTCGATGATATTAAAGGTCCCTTCCAACCTAGATGATTCTATGATTCTGTGATCAAAGTGAAGCACCCTTGTTCAAGATTTTCCACAGGCTCTTGCTAGGACATGGCTATCACTAAGGTGTTGCTTGGTTGACTCTCTCCCCGAGGCGTAACTGCTCCATCCAGTCCCCACGCTTCCCTCCCCTGTTATACTCGGCTATCAAGTGCAATGTTTACCCTGGTGCTCTATAAACTTGCATGGCAATATATGCTTCAGGTTACCCATGTCTGCATCTGTTTGAAGGGCTAGAGAAGAGAACACAAACATTTCACCCATTCCTTAACAGTCTATCAAGATAAGACATAGGGTTCTTTGCCTGTATCAAGTCTTACTTGTATGCTTTGTATAATATTCAGAGTATGTACATTTTGCTTTGATTCTGAATGGATATGTAAACAAAAGTAACTGAAAAAGTTCCTTTCCCCAGAGTTATTTCAAACTTCTGTTGGCTTCCATCAGGTCAGGAGTTCACCCTGTATGCTTTGTTTTGCCGCACAGGAAACATAAAAGAGATGAAATGTACAGATGATTGAATAAACATTAGCTTTTGTTCCCATCCTTATTTTCTTCTGTATCGGCTTCTGTGTTACTGTTCTTAATTCTGGCCTTCTGTGCCACTTACAATTATAGTAATTCTGATTCTCTACACCTACAACTTTGTAGGAAAGCCGTCATCATTTTATTATTTCCTATACCTCACAAAGGGTTTTATTAAAATAAACAAAATTTTTTTAAAATTACTAGCCAGGTCCTTCAGAGAAGAGACCTATGCAAACGTCAAAACCAGGTATTTTAGTTTGTTACTATTGTACAATTTGAAATCTTTCCTGCAAGAGACATTACTCTAGTAAAGGTTGTTGCAATCTTTATTTAGTACGGGAATGTAATGTTTTCCAAACCAGTCATTGTTGACATACTTCTTCAAAATAAAGCATGGCTTAACAGTCTGGAGTGAAGAAGCTTCATCTGTTACCCTTTAACAGCAATATTAAGAGGAAAAAACAGTTTATGTATCCTTTCCATCCTGACAGATGTGACAATAGCTGGAAACACTGTGCCTGCCAAGAGCTTTTATCAAGTATGTTATAACAACTAGTAATAAGTGTAAATAATAAATGGCTACGATCTTATGGGAAACGGTGGCAATACTAAACAATTTTTGGTGCTTGCTGATGGGAGTCTGCTAGTCTTGGAATTCCCTGGCTTCCCAGTAGAGTTTTGGCCTGACAATAAACAACAGTTTAATACTTTATCTAATCCCAGCCAGGAGGTAAGTTCAACAGCAAGCTTTTGCAGATGTTCACATCCAATAATCTATCCATAATTGATGAAACAGGGAGGTCAGATGTAATGGTTGCTACTATTCCAGCAACAAATAAATGGTTATTGACAAAACAAGGCAGTGTGGCGCTGAGTGCTGAGCAGTGACAAGCATGAAACAGTGCTGAGACAGAAGTAGTGATGTGAATACAGCCCTTCATCTTGAGAATTCCTCAATGTGATGTGTGGCACGAGGGCCACTCTGACACATAAGCAGATGGAGGTGACTTGTAAAGGAAAAATGAGATTCCGCAAGTACATAAAAGACAAAGGCAGAGGCGGAGAAAGAAACAAGGAGAAAGGGGTGGACAAGACTGGAAATTTGGGTAAGTGCAATAATGTGAATTGTTCTGAAATGTTTTTGTATCGCAGCACTGTGATCCAGATGTCTGGACTGCTTTTATCACACTGTTGTGTCTACATGAATGTACCTGGCTGTCAGATTGCTGTAGCCTCCTAAGACATTAATATCATACTCTATGCATGTGCATGCTTAAATGCCCATTACTTCTTAGACAAAGCACCTATAAATATTCTGCTTTATGCTTATTAATATCTTTAGTCCACCCACGAACAGATATTTTTAATTACACAAAGTTTTCCTAGCTAAAAGCAAAAAACCCAACCCTTCAATTTGCATAACACAATGGAAAAAACTGCAGAGATAAACTAGGAAGGTATACAAAAAATTTAGTCAGTTAAAAAAAATTATTTTTCTGCATACCTATATGGAACTTAAGAAAAAGTTCTCATTCAGCTGAAAACCTCATATTTTTTACGTTTTAACTCATGTAAGAAATGTAGTAAAAGGATTAATAGACTGTTTTCATCGACTGAATAAAACTTGAGTCATTTACATGCAAATAGACACTTGAAATCTTTTGCATCCATTTCAGTGCTAAAAGATAGTATTTTTACAATGTTTACTGTGTAATATTCTAATATGAAAAACAGCAGAGTGAAATGGTGGCCATTATTGCTATATGTAGTCATAAAAAGATTTCACACAGAAATATTTTAAATATTAATATTACTAAAATCACTTAAAGCACCAAGGAATGTTAAATCGATTTATTTAGAAGTACAATTTATTTCACAGTTTGCTACCAATTCTTTTGATCAGCTCTGAAATAATACATAAGCTGAAAGCAAAACAGCAAAACAAATTGCTTCTAGCAATGAAGCAGCAAGCTCTACGTTTTATACTGGCATGCTTCAGTGTTTTAACTTCTCAGGTTATTTATCTATCAAAAGATAAATTTTAAATTCCTTAAGATCTGATGCCTGAATCAAAACCTCTTATTTTCCAATCTAGCCATCGATGGTTCTGATCAAGCAAAGCTGTTAGGCATTTGCTTACACCTGAGTATATGAGTTGTTCCCTTGAAGTCGATGGGAATAACTGAATTGAAATTTAAACATGTATTTAATAAGTAAATTGCTGTAGCTTGAACTGTATCAATTTGAGAAACCAATCTAATTTTAAAAGACTTACTTTATAGAAATTTTTTAAAGCCTGTTCATTTGAACTAAACTATACAAAGGAAAACAAAACCTCCCAGATTATGAATATATTTGCATTTAAGTACTGAAATTCCTGAGTTTGCATAGCGTGGGCACAAATGTTTCATTTCTCAAAACACATAAAAAGTCTGACTTCCGTAACAGAACCTAACAGAATTAGAAAATTTCTCACACAGTTTTTCAGCCGTTTGCTACAGCCCTGGGTATAATATGTGCAGTTTCACCGTTGGATGTACTACTGACTTCTTAAGATCTCTCATGCTGTTGTTTCTCAGATAATACAAGCTATGAGCTAAGACATGCTGTAACTATCTCTTTCCCTCAATTATATACAGCATTTAGGTTCCAAGGTTTAGCACACCTGAGCTAGAAATCCAATATAGTCTAAAGTCCATAAAGTAAATAACCTCTATAACATACAGTTGTACTGCTTTGTCTTTTTTTGTTCCTAGCCTGTGGGAATGAAATGAGTGGAAACTTGTACAACAGCAGCTATTTAAAAAAAAAAGAAAAAAGAAAAGAAAAAAGAAAAAAAAAGACAAAGTATATTTTATTAGCTATTCTAAAAAACATTTTCAATACAGTAAGTAGAAAACATCTGCCTAAGTCCCATCTTTAACTGACAGAAGACAGTTATTAGAGTTTTAGAAACCGTAGTCTTGGCAAGTGGACTAACTGTAACCCTATATCCCATGAAACAGACACTGTATAGCTGTGGTCACAACCTGGGTCTTACCTTGCCTGGGAAAGCGTAAGGAAGAGCCATCTCCACTGGCCATACCTAGCACAGAATATGCAGAGAACAGCAAAGATTGTTCCATCCCATCAGCTATATCAAAAAGGTAGGACCAGAGCAAAGGATCCATGATTGCCAACTGCTCTGCCCTCCACGCCTTAGTGAAAAATAGATGCAAGGGTATTTTTATTTACTTGCAGAGCAGTTTAAGGAGTTTTTATGGCTTTGTCCTCAATATTTCAACATATTAGAGCTAAGCAAACCTCCAGTAAGGGACAATTTGCTTCTTTTGAGTTCAAACATAACAGCTAGCAACAATTTCATGCAAATGATTGTCATACAAAGAATTTTCTTGATCTTAGGATATCTATTATTATTATTAATGCAGAAGCATGTAAATATTCTTATTAACGTTGCACTACAGCCCTCTCCAGTTCTTTTGCAAACTCATACAGACACAGTGTGTGTGTGTGCAAGTGCATGGGTGTATAAGGTAATAATAAAACTTGTCATTTTGTAATAGATATCCTGAGTCAAAATCTTACCAAAAAATAGTTTGAAGTTTGGGAAACCACAGTTGATATGTTAAACGGCATGACTTCTAAATTCAGGGTGTTTAATACATATATTTTTTAAGTAAGGCTACACAAACCTTATAAATATGTGTAAACCCGACAACTTTCATACTGTTTGGGAATTACAAACAAATATGCAGAAAACCCCATGTGCTCCACTCATAGCCCCCAAAATTGGGGTTTTAAATTTTTTATCAACTCATATTCAGATTCCTGAGAACACTAGTGGTCAGATAGTCCTAAAATTCTGAAAAGGTGCTATAGATTTATCTAATGGAACATGCAGTCAAATCCTCAGCTCACTGCAATTGTCTTGATCTTTTGGGATGTATGAATGATTAAATTTAAAATTGTAATGGCTGAGATGAAAGTCCACCCATTTATGGCGTTTCGGTAGCCAGTCTTATGGAACATGAGACTCCTGAAGAGTAAGGGTGATATCAACAAGTTACGAGTGCATTTATATTCATTGTTGGTATGGGAAAACACGGAAATCTGATAATCTGATTATCTGATTTGCTCATCATCAAGTAATAGATTTTTTATGTATTTAACATTTTTTTGTTTCCTCATTCTCTATAGTTTTTGTATAACGACTACTGTAATTCTGCAGCAGGACTGCATTTAAGAGTGTTTCCTTACAAAGGGTATTCTTGTGGTACATTTATCTTGACAAAAATCCAGTTTACGGAGGGGAGTTACTCTGATGTCATTAACCAAGCAAAATACAATTTGAACGACAGTCTCAAAAGGAAAATGATACTATGTTCCAAGGCAATTGTAGTGGACACCGTATCACCAAGGTGCAAATCTATATGGTATACAGAAAAGTACTGAAGGAAAATAGCATCATTACATCTCAGGGCTACTCAATACATTTTCCCTGGTTTTTTTTCAGGTTTTCAAGAAACTGGCTAAGACAAGAAAATTATTAGCTAAATTAAACCAACAGAAGAAATCCTTCCTTCGCTAAGAGACTGTTAAATTTCATATCCAAATAAAAAGTTAGATCTTTCTTTCCTTTTAAGAATTAAGTGCTAAATTAAGACTAAAAAAATAACTGAATGATCAGAAATTTACCTCTTTCCTGAAGTTTCACGTCTTCTTTAAGATATTCAACACAAATAATTTCTAATTTCTTAGTTCCATCAGTATTTGAGTCAGTATATTTTGTCAAGGCAAAGTTCGCTACTAGTCCTTACTATCTTCACCAATTCGTCCCACAGCGGGACCTTTCAGAAACATGAAATTTAATCAGTTTCAGAATTGATTCACTAATTCTAGACCTTCAAGAAGAAAATGTTTCTCTGTACATAATCCATTGTCAGTTGTCAATCCTGTGTCAGTGATCAATCAGAGTGCCTACCTTCAAAGATGACTCAGAGTTTTGTCTGGTTTTTTATTCCTCAGATATGAAAAAAAAAAAATTTCTATGAGTACAGTTTTAAGAACAATTTAAAAATTGCTTCAATAAAAGTGAAGCCTCTAGGAATGATGAGACCTTCTCTTATACTGGTATGCTAAAATGTTTTTTCAAGCACGTGACGGCCATTTGCTAAGCTGAAAATGTTACACTTCATTACTAATGGCTAAATATCACTTACAGATGAATAATGGACAATCCAGGTGATTTAAAAGAAAGAAGTTTGAAATAATTTCCATTCAATAGTATCTTTTGATGTGGTTTGCCAGTCTCTATTTAAGTGTTTCTTTTTGTAGTTACAGTAATGAAAGTTTAAACCTAAACTCAGTGGTCTATCCAGACACCATTGACAGAAAAGTACCTTGAAGTTCAGCCTTCTAGCAAAGCACTAGAATCGTAAGCAAATCTCAAAGGAATGATGCTCATTCTTCTCAAATACCTTTCACAATGTTTGGGAGAAAAGAGGATAACATTCAGTCAACCTTTTGGAGTTCTTTCACTTGCTAAGATCCTCCTTGATTCACCAAATTCATACATACATATGGGTGTAATCTATATAATTAGATATAATAGATATAACTAGATAAAATATACTCTGCATATTAACTTCAGAATATCTGCATCCCAGATACGTTCACTTGTGCTCTCTCTAGATGCATGAGTTGAGACAAAATTTTCAGTTGTTTTGACATAGACTTTTTCAGAAATTAACTTTATGGTCATAAATCACCTCTGATTACTTTAACAGGGTCATTTCGAATGTGAAGATGTCTTTGTAAGTTCATAAATTTTCTTGATAATTTTATGCCTGTGGCTTGTATATCATAATTCTGGCAATTCATGCACATAGCATTATGTCACAAATTACCACATTTATTTTGGCATGGTCTCAGTACTCACGAACACTGCCTCTATTATTTAAATATGTAACATATCTGAAACAGGTTTCAGTGTCCAAAATAAAGGAACACTTAGAAAAAAAGCCAATGCTCACGCAAAAGATGAGGACTGGAATTTTCCTGATGATTTGGGATGCAACTCTAATTGAAAGAGAAAAAACCCTTGATGGCCGACACTTCGAAGCATTCTTGAAAGCCTAGTTTAAAAAAAATTCCCACATCAAGCACTAGATTACAATACCTTATGCAAGATTTCTAATGACACAGAAGTGTTTCACTTAACACTTAGCTTGTTATACAAGGCTGAAGAAAAACAAGTAAACAGTAACTTTAAAATTAGCCTAGATGGAGAACTCTCCCTGACAAAATCTATACCGTTTAAGATAAAATCTATATAGTGTGAACTATTAATATTTTGTGTCATATTTTGTGGAAAGGCCATTAGGCTTGATTATAAACCAGATGATATGAAAAATACTTTGAACATACCACACTGCTATTGAACGTAATTAGTTCTCGGGCTTTTAAACTTGCACACACTTCTGTTTTTACATCTCAGTAGGTCCACTGAAATCAATCATATATATCAAATAAAATTAAATCAATTTATACAGATTATACACCAAATCAAATTATGTTAGATTATACACCAAGTGTCTAGCAAATAAAAAAACCTTCTCCAACAAAACTAGCCCGTTTGATACAAAGCGACTGCGTATTTTTGATATAATAGGCTGCAGCTTAATAATTTCAACCTTTAATTACTGCATCAGATAATGAATATTTTGAACATATGCTTCTCCACTCTGCTAGAAGACATGAATGAAAGAGAAACAAGTTTATATGCATGCTACTGTGTGTGCGTGTTGGGGGAGGGAGTAGCACGCTGAACAGCAAAAGGAACCAAGTGTCAACAATTGGAGGAAATGGTATCTGTAACAGCTGCTCCTTTCAGATTCCCCTAGAAGGAGACTGCCTGAGGTGGACCACAGCACAAAAGGATAAAGAAGATGAAAACTGATGCAAAGCAGGAAAATAACTGCTGAGACCCCTGAGTCTAAACCCGAATAGTCCCAAGCTGTGTGGCAAGACCTCTTTAGCATGCTACAGAAGCTGGTGATGAACTACATATTACCATGAGGCAAACTGGCTCCTAGCAGTATTGTCTGCATGTTATGTGTAATGATAACCAGTAGTCCTCTGGGAACAGGATGCAATGATTTCATCTCCGTAAGCATCTGAGCTCCCCCTGGATACAGAGACCATTAAACTGAGAACAGAAGGGTAAATTTTAGGCAATGATTTCTAATTGGAGAGTGAAGACAACTTGTGCTCAACAGTACTGTCAACCGCTGATATTTTACTGCTCTCTATATTGATCACTGTTAAGGATAAAAGGAACTAAAATTTTACCCCTTTTTCTCAGTCCCATAACACACACTATATTTTCTGAATGAAAGTACTTCATAAGTTTCTTGTGTAATATTATTGGAAATGCCATTATATTAGGAAATGCCACTATATTATAACATAATAATATATTATATAAGCAGAAAAGTATTGGTGTTTTCATTACTGTTAAAATAACATTTTATACTCTTAACATAATCTATCATTTATGTTTTGTACTACAGAGACTTCCTTTCCCTTTTAACAAAAACGCACATTGCTTTCCTTACCTGTCAGGTGTTTTTGTAAGACTAAAAACAATAGGCACAATCTATTATGTATATATTTTAAATTAATAGTAGTACATTACAAAATTCAAAGCTTCAGAATTTTCCTTAAAAAAATAATTAATAATTCTGCACGTGACAAAAAGAAATGGAACTTCCAAATGATACTGTAACTTTTTGGCAGGAGGCATGGGGGAGCAATGAAGGGAAAGGAGTAGCTATAAAACGTAAGCAAAATGGATCCTGAGGAAACAAAGCGAGGACATCTAATATTTTTGAGATTTTCAAGGGTAGTGTGATCCTTTGTATATCATGGAGACTGTGCAGTCTGGTTCATTAATTAATTTCTCCTGTGATGGAGAGATCAAATTCGCATGCAGGCTCCTTTATTTAGCACATTTGTTTACCTTGCTCTCTTCATCACTCACACAGCTTATTGTGACTCTCAGAAACTTAACAGAAACGTTGATCAGGTAAGAATGCTGGCACACTTGTCAGTCAAATAACAATGCAGATAAACTTCAGTACAAAAAATTATAGTCTAATCTGTCATACTGTATTCTTGGAAGAGATCAAATATCATCTTCTCATTGCTGTTGCAACTATTAGATAGAATTTTATAAAATTACTTCTAGCTTTTTAATTTTGAAATATTTTTACATTCAGCCGCAGACTTTGACTGCAACGGATGTGAGAACAGGCTCCCACTTTCCAGCATTCAGCTGATTTATACAGAAGATAAGCCTATCAGCATTGAGGAATTATGTATAAAGATGGTCAATAACTTTTGGAAAAATCGTATGACAAATCATTAAAAGCATGTAAGAGGATATTTCAAGACAGAAATCTAGAACCCCTCCTACACCGCAGAAGCCATGCAAGCAATATTGAAACCCATGCCAAATTCACTTTGTGACTTCTATTGGTTTATTTCTGAAAAAAATAAAGCACCACAACAAATAACCACAAAGAATGACCTCTACAAAACATGTTCATTAATAAAATACCAAGTCACTCTGCAGTTAAAGGAACAAACAGAAATAGAAATAGAAATTATCCAGCTGATTAATTGCAATAATCATGGACAAAATATTAAAATAAATTAATTTTCCACACAACATTTTTAAGAGGATAATGGAGGACTGTGACTTTTCTGATGACTGGCACAGACAAATTAAGTTGATGCTTATCTTTCCTCTCACACTATGATGAACTATGATGAACTCACCCTCTACGATGAACTAGAGGAACCCTCCCTTCCAGACTAGAATTCCACATATAGAATTCTCATTGTCTTAGAATTATTATGTATGGGAGGCTCAAAGGAAACATGAGAAGAGGAGCTTGAACTGAAGTATCAACAGAAGGGATTGCATCAGCACTACAGCTTTTCATACAAAAAGCAATTAGTATTTCTTCTAAATTCCTGATGTTCTGAAAAGCTCAACATGTGAATTGATATATTTTCAATTGTTGCTCACAAATACACTGTACCAAAACAGTTTGCAAAACTGGTGTTTTATACAAAAACCTAACTAAATAAAAACTGTTTTATGTATGTATGAATACAGGAAAACAAAAGCTAGTCACATATAACACATATAATAATATTATTATATAATATTATTTCTACAGATCCAAGCATAGAAATCTGGACTCCATCAGTTCTGGAATTTATTGGAACCATAATTGCTTAAATGGATCTCTATCTACAGAACTGGATACAGTTATAAAAGGTCCACGAGCCAAGTCTTCTCCATGTCTTTTCCACTCTCCAAAATGCCTAAGAAGATGCCAAGGACGCAGAGAAAGGCATTGGGAAAACTAAAGCAACTTTAAAATAAACTTACTGATAATGCTGTCTGTTGTTCTCCAGCAAAATGATATGCTAAACTTAAGCAATATGCAGCTTCTCCTTCCATCTTCATATCACCTCCTAAAGAAAGGATTAAAGTTAGTTACCAGCGTAATCTAAACAAAATTACATTAGTACAGACAGTTCTTGCAGGTTCTTAAATAACATACAGATGTTTGAATACTGTAGTAATTTTTTCCTTCTCCCTACCCTTGCCATTTTTCTCTTTCCAAAAATATACAGTTGTGATTAAAAATAGAGGCTATGGATTTAAACAAAGTTCAACAACAAAGTTCAACAAAGTCAGGGAAAATATCTTCCAGTAAGTAATGCAGCACAATCAATTTAACATGCTGTAACGTCCTCTGTCATGAATTGTTTAATAATACTCAGTGTCTTCACATTAGAAAATCATAGTAACCTCTCTCTCTCTCTCTTCACATATAAGACAAAAGTAGCTACAAATATATAATACACCCTTATATATAAACACAAAACGTTGACTCATACACTTTGCTAATGTGAATCTCAGTGAAACACCAAGAGAGAACTATCAGTAGAGCAGGTTCATATTTGTTATTCTCACGGCTATTTTGCAAGCTACTGTAGGCTAGAATAGCTTAAAAAAGGGGATAGCTTATACTTGCAAGCAGTAGTCATAGAAAATTCTTCACAAGCAGTTGCTAACACTTTTCCATGCCAGGTTTTATTTCACTAATACTGATCTAAGCAACACTGCTTGCTGGTCTTTTTATATGGCTCCCTCAATAGAAAATCATCCATTCAATACTGAAATTTATATAAATTAATTATATAAATGCTTACTGTATCACACTATATTCAAAAAATTCCCTCCAGAACATGAGTATCCATTAAAAAAATTGTAGATTAACTTATATTAAAAATGGTCAAAAATCCACTCTTTATGTTGCTCAATATCCACCTGCTTAAACACAATAGAGTGGAAAATCAACCTGAACCATAACTGCATATCAAGATATTTTGTAAAATGCAAAATAAATACAATTTCAATGAAAAGGGAGATTATCTAATTAAAATTGTCAGGCTAATAAGTTCTTTATTTCCAAACACACAGAAGCCTACATCTGTTCTGGAACTCTCTGAACGCTATAATTGCTGAAGCTATTGCAATGCTCTATCTATAGCACTTAATATGTTACGTAAAATTACGAAAAGCCTGTAACTCAAAAACCTGCTGGTCTTCTCCAATATTCAATATCCCTTAAAAGGCTTAATGAGGCAAAAGGATACAGAAATACAGTTTCACAGAGGAATAATAAGTGAAAAGTTGCTAGGGATATAAAAAACTTCCTCACTTAAGAACAGTCTGAGAGTCTGAAGTGGGTAATATCTATTCCTAATTCATAAAAAACATAAACATAGATGATGGTCCAGAAGGACAGAACGGGTATTACAGATGGCAGCCAGAGCCAGTATGGGTTTAACTAAATTGTTAAATATGGGCTTCATAGGCAGAGGCTATGCTTCTGGAATGGGGACTGGAGAACTCATCTGAAAGGAACTTCTAAAGCTTTGATTTTAAGAGAACAATGGCAAGTATACTGTGCATAGTGGTATTTACTACATGTCTCAGGAAGCTATGGAAAGTGATTGATTTGAAGTAAGGGCACTGGAACATCTGCCTGGCCAAAGTAGGTTTTGGAAAGGCATCAGATCCGTTTTGACGATCTCTTAATTCCCAGCAGTTTTCACTAGCAATAGGAAGTTCATCAGCAGTCCTAGTTACTACAGTAAATATTAGTAGCAGCAGTTTTACTGTAGCTGTGACTGAAGCATGTATTATAGACAACAGTTGCAGGAAAGCTAAAAGCTTGTATTTGATCAACAGACGTAGCTGGAAAACATGGAGAAGTTTTTGGGCAAACGCATCCTTCTTTAGCTTATTAATTGTATCGGCATTCTCAGTATTTGGGTACATACTCCCAAGAGAAAAGATCTAAACAGGCAACTGACAAAACAGACCTACTAATGCAAATTGCAGATTAAAACAATCTTGGTTATTTAGTGGTTTAATTAAAAGAAAAAATTAGCCAAATACAATCATATACCCTCAAAAATTAAACATTCAGAATGGAAAGAACTGAATTCTTGACACCAAAGTCCTGTTTGGTTTATTCCCCAAAAATTACCATGTAAAAGCATTTAGATTTCAAATGGTGTTTTAAATTATTCTTCATAAGATGAGGCAAGATGAGAAATTTTGTTTCTTCAGAATATAGTCAGTGACAATATAGTAAAAACATGAAATAGAAATAATTTGCTGGCACTTTTTAAAATAATAAACAGCAAAGTTCACATGGGCTTAGATGCCTGAAAGATTGTTCATTTTTTCCAAGAGTATCTGCTGATCCAATAAAGATATTTCTTTTTACAAACTTGACTTGGCTTCACTGAGTACATTTTATACTTTGCTATAGATTGCTGTGTTATACTATCTACCTAAATAGTCATATATTTATTTGTGGCAAAACATATTTTAAAATTTGGAAAGTATTTTCATTTTTTTTGCCATTTTTGATAGTTTAATTCTGTCAATCCCAACTACTACTCAAAGACTGGCTAACAGATTAACACTGGGCATACATTATTAAATTAAAAAACCTAATGTATCTGGTGATAAATATTGAATTAATATTACATATTAATTCTATGTGTAATTCATATGCAAAATATGCCCCTTAAGGAATGCCATGAAAGGCTCTTGAATTCCTGTGAATGTTAAAAGATGACTATTTGAGACCTTCTATCCTACTTCTGAGAAGCATGCCAATAATCACCTAGGAAAAGTAAGTCTGTAGAAGTAGACATTTAACAGCATCTTTTGAGAAACAAGCATTATTAAGTTTTCTGAAAACTTATGTGTATTTTCACAAAGTCAACTTGTAACATTTGCCTTCTCTTTTCTGTTCCCTCTCATGTGTAAGAAATGCTCCAGAGCATGGTACTTCTAGCTGATCAACATATCGCATTATATATAACATTCAAAGGCTATCCTAATTTCCCCCATTTTAAACCTATTCACACATGGACAAAGCTTCAAACAGCTATTATCTAGAACAAAAAGGAAATCAGGAGTAGTCAGCATGGATTCATGACAGGGAAATCCTTCTTCATCCAGCTGATAGCTTTCCATGACAAGATGGCTGGCTTGGTGAATGAAGGGAAAGCAGTGGATGTTGCTTCTCTCAGTTTTAGCAAGGCTTCTGACACCGTCTCCCATAACATCTTCATACAGAAGCTGATAAAGTATGGCTTAGAAAAACAGACGGTGAGGTAGGCTGAAAACTAGCTGAGCTGCCGGCCTTCAGAGGGTCGTAAGCAGCAGCATGAAGTCCAGTGGGAAGCCAGTCACTAGCAGCGTACTCAGGGATCAATGCTGGCACCAATACTGATGAATATCTTCATTAATGACCTGGATGGTGTGACCAAGCGTACCCTCAGCGCCTTTGCAAGCAATACAAAATTGGGGAGGAAGAGTTGCTATACCAGGTAGGTGGTTGCGCTGCCAGTCAGAGGGACCTCAGCAGGCTGGAGAAATGGGCCGGTGGCAGTCTCATGAAGCTCAGGAAAGGGAAATGCAGAGTCCTGCACCTGGGGAGGGATAACCCCAGGCACCGGCTCAGGCTG
>VFFE01007052.1:5193-15823 GCA_008921705.1 Burhinus oedicnemus
AAAATCTCCACTTCTCTGGCTCAGAACTGCAATGGGACATTCTTTGCTCCTGTCCATGTCTGCATGTCTGGCCAAACAAGGCACAACAATATCAACAAACACTGGAAGCAGGGACAGTCCCTCACCAGGGACAAGCCCTGCCCAGGTCTCTGCCAGACTCTTGAAGCCTTAACTTTGTGTCAATGTCCTTGGAGGAGGCAGAAAATCTCCACTTCTCTGGCTCAGCAAAGGAATGCGCAGTGGTCTTGTCCTGTCCCTTCCTGGATCCCTGGCTATAAAAGGCAGGATAACATCAGTCAGAATGGGAGCAGTCACTATCACTCGCCATGGACAAGCCCTGCCCAGGTCTCTGCCAGACTCTTGAGACCTTAACCTTGTGTCAGTATTACTATCAAATGTTGCAAATCTCTTTCTGTTTTACTGATTGGAGTTTGCTGTGGTCTGATTCTTTCGCTGTCTGGTATTGCTGCCTTAAATTACAGGATAACAAACAATGTGGCAGCCAGCCTCTGTCACCATTGGCTACCCCTGCCCCTTTCTCTGCCAGACTCTTGAATTCTTAACTTTGTTTCATATTCCTTCTTGAGGTAGCAAATCTCTGGCTGTGTTGCTACGGTTGGGAGGTCACCATGGTCTGGTGCTTTCTTTTCGGAGTCTCCAGATGTGGAAAGGAAAGGAAGAGCAGACGCAATCTGTCTCACCACAGACAACCCTTGCCTCCCTGCCCTGGCCCAGCAAGCAGCCCTCCTGTACCTGCCTTTCACTTTCCTTCTTGCTTTAGCCCTTTCTCACCAGCCTGGTCGGCTCCACCATGGGCCAGCTCACTGCCCAGACTCTTCTGTACTTGTCACCAGCCCTTTGTTACATGGCCACCTCTAACATTCTGCCACTGTCACTGGGCGGAGCCAGGGCTGAGGGAAGACCCAGCCTTTGGCTGCCTGGGGAAAAGGGCTGTCACGCCCCAGCCTTCTTAAATGCAGTGGGATGGACAAAGCCCATAACTCAGGCCCGTGGAGAAAACAGCTGTTGTGGAGACCCCACTGTCACTCCCCTCTGTCTGAGGACAGCCTCTTGTCCCAGGGCTGTGGTCGCCTCATGGCCCCTCACTGTCGTCTCCCACCCCACATTCCCTGGGCCTCCTCCTTGCTGTCAGGGCCAGGGCAGAGCCAGGTGGAGCTCAGCATGAGGGTGCAGACAGATAAACATAGAATTGTAGACTCATAGAATTGTTTAGGTTGTAAAAAACCCTTATGATCATCGAATCGAACCATAAACCTAACACTGCCAAAACCACCACTAAACCGTGTCCCTCAGCACCACGTCTATCCAGCTTTTAAATACCTCCAGGGATGGTGACTCCACCACTGCCCTGGGCAGCTTGTTCCAATGTTTGACAACCCTTTCTGTGAAGAAATTTTTCCTAATATCCAATCTAAACCTTCCCTGCCGCAACTTGAGGCCTTTTCCTCTTGTGCTATCGCTTGTTACTTGGGAGAACAGATCGACTCCCCCTGGCTACACCCTCCTCTCAGGTGATTGTAGAGAGCGGTAAGGTCTCCCCTCAGCCTCCTTTTCTCTAGGCTGAACAGCTCCAGTTCCCTCAGCTGCTCCTCATAGGACTTGTGCTCCAGACCCCTCACCAGCTTCGTTGCCCTTCTCTGGACATGCTCCAGCACCTCAATGTCTGTTGTAATGAGGGGCCCAAAACTGAACAACACAGCACTCGAGGTGGGGCCTCACCAGTGCTGAGTACAAAGTGACGGTCACTGCCCTAGTCCTGCTGGCCACACTATTTCTGGCACAAATTTAGTGTCTAAACACTGGGAAGCAATTCAGGCGTTTAACATACTGATTAGTGCCATTTCAGCTGTCTTAAAGCCCAATGTCCTATGGATATACATGAAACTGGCAGGTAGGACACAAGACCTGGGAAAAATGTAGGCCTCTTTAGATCAGTGTCATGGTTCAGCCCCCACCAGCAGGCAGGACCACGCAGCCACTCGTGCGGTTCTCCCCCTTCCCTGAGAAGGGCGGGCAGAAGAGCGAGAAAAGGAGGAGAAAGGGAAAAAAGCTCATGGGTTGAGATAAAGACAGTTTAATAGCAAAATAACAGAAAAGGAAAAAACAACAATAATAATTCTAGTAATAATAACAATGGTAAAAGGATGTACAAGACACAAATCTTCTCAGCACTTGGTAAATTGGTGAACTGGCACTGTCCTGAGCAGTGATCGTGCATAGCCACCCCCCCGCCCCAGCTAACCCCACCTAAATACTGAGCATGACATCTATGGTATGGAACTTTCCATTGGCCATTCCATTGTTCTGTCTATGCTCCTTAGCAGCTTCTGTGGGAAGCTGAAAAAAGTCCTTGAAAAATATAAACATCACCTGGCTACAACTGAAACAATATGCATTATGGGCATTCCTTTAATACCAAACTTGAAACACAGCAACCACTAGAAAAAAATATTAATTCTATCCCAGCAGAAACCAGGACAGTCATCTAGGAGGGATACACAAGGGCATCTTAGATTGCACTAAACATTTATTTTAATCCCAGTTGTAATGCTTAGAAGTCCACTGTCTCTGTGCATGGACAGTTAGCTCACACCTGGGTGCACAAAGCAGGGTTCAGGTGTGTAGAAACAGGCTCCGCAGTATCACTGCAGGTGTTATGAGAAGCCTCACCCAGCCTATCACCACTACATCAGAACAATGCAGGGCTGGTCTTAACATGGCACTGTGCTGCTCTGCTTTGCTTGAGGTCTCAGGCACTATGGAGACCTCCCAAATGGCAGTGGGTATTTATTTGTTAGAAACTGTACAGATTAATTCGTGTGCTTGAAGTGAGGTCTGCAGTTTACTTCAGATACCCTAGGTATCTGTCCTGGTTTAACCCCAGCCAGCAGCTAGGACCGTGCAGCTGCTCACTCACACCCCGAGTTTGGATGGGGGGAGAATCAAAATAGGAAAAGTGAGGAAAAACTCTTGGGTTGAGATACAGACAGTTTAATAGGGAGGGCAAAACCATGCACACAAGCAAAGCAAATCCAGGAATTCATTCACTGCGTCCCATCGGCAGGCAGGTGTTCAGCCATCTCCAGGAAAGCGGGGCTCCACCACATGTAATGGTTACTTGGGAAAATAAATGACACCACTCCGAGCCGTCACTCCAACCAATGCCCCCTTCCTTCTTCTTCCCCCTAGTTTATGTACTGAGCATGACATCACATGGCATGGAATATCCCTTTGGTCATTTGAGGTCCGCTGTCCTGGCTGTGTCACCTCCCAGCTTCTTGTGCACTCCCAGCCTACTCACCGGTGGGGCAGCGTGAGAAGCAGAAAAGGCCTTGACTGCTTAGTGGCAACCAAAACCAGCAGTGTGCTGTTAACACCGCCTTCCTCCCAAATGCAAAACATGGCACTATACCACCTGCTAGTAAGAAAGTTAACTCTATCCCAACTGAAACCATGACAGTATCCTAAGGTACTCCCAGAGGCCACTTCAGAGGCCTCCCGTAGATCCTGTGTTGTACAGGGCAGCTCTATGTTTAATCTTTATTTAATAGAACAGTTACTCAGTGACAGCACGGTTCTCCTCTAAGAAGACAGGTGTTTAATGGCCAGGTCGACATCTGTCCTTAGCTAGGAGGATTTTCAAATGAGCCAGAATTTCCCTTTCTTGTGTCAATCCAGTGTTTCACCCTCAAGAAATCAGTGTTTTCGTTCTGTGTATGCTTAAAAGTTGAAGGTCCCGCAAAGTAAGGTCCAGCTGGGAAACTGCCCCTAAGAGACCAGTTAAATTCCACATTCTCTCTATGCCTTCTCTTTGTCATCAATAACATTTTGCTATCATGCATCTTATGGTAGACTATGAAAAAAATAAAGTTGTACCTTTTGAGGAAAGATCCTTCTACCAAGTTAGAGTAATCCTTGGAGTCCACTGTAGACCATATCATGCATAAGTGGTCGTTGTAGAAAGTGTTAAGGTATGATGAAACATAGAAAAAGAAACATAAGAGAATGTGGTATCTATCTTTCTCCTCTTAAGTAACTTTGCCAAATATTCTGGATTGTACTCTGTAGGTACATACTGGCCCCACCTTGAATTTCACCATATTGTTCAGAGATGATGCTGCCTAAATAAAGATCCATCAAAAAAGAAAATTCTTGCCCGGCAAAGAAGAAAATATGGTTTCACTACCTTTATAAATTCAGAATTATACATAACACTATACCTCTATTTGTTGGACTTTTTCTTCTTTCCAAAAATGCAGCAAGAATTTGCAGTCATCATTTTATTTTCTGCTTTCTTGTCTAAGTTTCATTAACGTGGGATTCATTGTTTCATTTCTGTGTGGCTGGTTTGCATCTGAAAGTGATTCTGCATTTTCAGGCTATGTTTTCCAAACACAGTAGGGCTGAATCAGGGTTTATATCTGTGACTATCTCCAAGTTTCTTTATCTGTCTGAGGCAGCAGGTTTCTTATCTGACAGCCTTATAATTATAGAAGTAGCTGCATATTAATGATTCAGTGCTTACATAAACAACTGGCCTTGGAGAAATCTAATGAACTAACTTGCAGGATTTGATTTTGCCTAATTAAATGTAAATAATGTTTAATGTTGTATGTGACAGGATTTCTCCAGAAACTTACGGAGTTTTTTATGTAGCCAAAGTACTATTATGAAAGCAGAGTGAGGGCCATACTGAACATCATGAAATTGCATGTCATGTTTTGTTTTCAGTAGTTATCCGTCTGTCTCTTCAAGTAGGAAACAGAATATTTAATATCTAGTGCAGCCTCTGATACTCAGTATCAAGACACGCTTGCACTGTGCATAACCACAGGCTAACCTCTGAACAGCTTCTTCCCTTTCTCTCAAAGTTCACAGACTATGAGCCTGAACAAAATTTTTCAATCAATCAGAATCACTTTGGTATCAACCAAAACCCTTTCTTCAATGCTAATCTTTTTTCTTCCTTTCTGTGGTGTTATGTATCAGCAATCTAAAGTGTATTTGTTGATTAGACATAAACCAGGTAGAGCTGGATCATCAGATGCTGGGTCTCAGTTTCATTGCAGAGGGACATTTTGTAAGTGACATCCAGAGTAAAATGCAGCATAATTTTTTGCCACAAGTAATGGTAGACTGATTTAGCTGAGCTGATTAATCCACTTGAAAACTACTGTATTTAGAATGTGTGTGCACGTATGTGAATGTACATACTTCAAATACTTCTATATAAGGATTTAAAACTTTACCAAAACCATGCTGTTTCATCTGAAATGGAGAAGGTTTTGTAACACTGTACATTTTTTTTTGTAACATCTTTTACATGTGTTTATGAGCCTCTTTGTGATATGAGTGAGAATCCCAAAAGGATGGACCTAGCCACGTTTGGGGAAAGACTACAGCAGCTGGTTTTATTCCATTCTGTGCTTCTCCATGTGAAGTCTGTGTAACTCAGGTAACTAAATCACGACAGTCCTGCCAGACTGTCCAGAAATATGCACACCTCAACTTCCTTATTTCTATAGGTACTTCTTAAAGGCAGAAAGGGATTAAGATTTTTGTCTGGGATCGGAGCCTTGGAGAAGGCTAGTCTTCATTCAGCTGCCTGGATGAGCTATCAATAATTGAATAAGGCCATTACCTGAGGAAGACGCCTTGAATAAGGTAATGCGAAACAGCATCCAATGGACATTATCTTTTATCAGTGAACACTTCTCCCCTTCCCGTTCCACTCCTCAGGAATCTTCAAAGGCAACTATGCAACTAAACCATGGGAAGTCACCCAGAAAAGGAAAGAAAAAGGTAAGATGTGTAGTGTGTCTCTCCTGCTTTTATGATGCCAATTTGTTTCACAGGATGTGCACCATCCTGTGCAACCTGCTCTAGGTGACCCTGCTCTGGCAGGGGGGTTGGACTAGATGATCTCCAGAGGTCCCTTCCGGTTCCGGGGATTCTGTGGTGATTCTGTGATTCCATGAATACTGTTGTCTTAAGTTTTGTCCTACATATGTATAGAATTTTTAAATCCCGATAAACAGAAAATGGTTTTGAATAAACCATATATAGTTGTAAATATAAATATTACCAATAATATTATTGGTAAAAACCAATAATAGTTGTAAAGTTGTCAATATTTGCCTTACAAAGGTAAGTCATTATATAACTGTACCTGATGGCAGAGATTTAAACAAATGTGCTGGCACTCCATGGTCAAGTTTTAAGAGCTAAAATCAAGCAAAAAGTCACTGAGGCTTTGCTCTTATACAGAACCTAGACAAGGACAAGTTTTCAAAGTTGCATCAGGAATGTGCATAAATGTCACTGTTAAAAGAAAAACCTGTGCTCTTTCAAACCATGCTGCTTCTCATCCAGGGCCAGTGAAGAACAGGTACTCTATATTTTGGCCCTGTGTTCTGCTTTATGTCAGTGTGGCCCAAACAGATACTCTCAAATGTTTGGATTTCATTTGCAACATGGTCACAATTGAACTTGTTGGATTTTTATGGTTTTATGGTAGTGATATGCATACATGAGATCAAAGCCAGGTTCCATACGTCTTTGGCTGATGTGTACTCCCAGCTGAATTTTTTTTGACATGTTTGTTGCAGTTAGAGAAGGTTGTGCTGGCATTTTTTTATCTCTCAGCTATTGTTGCTGCTGCAACATTTGCTGGTTTCTGTTCCTTCCTTTTCCCCTTGCATTCCTGAAGGCAAATCCAGGTCACCCTGCAATCAGTAGAAAAATTCTGAGTAAATGATACAAATGACATGATATTAATGAGTGATACTACTATGTGTTCTTTCACAAAGGAAAACTGGTAAAAAATTATGGGTTATGTTCATCTCTCATCATTGTTTTTCCGCTGTATCTTTTCCTATTATTCTTTTATTAGGTATTTCTATCACTGTAGTTTTGTTGTCCTCAGTTTTAGGACTATATTTTTACTCTGAGTAATTTTCCTATTTATTCTATAGAATCAGATTTTGTTAAATTGTATTGTTTATACATCCATTTCTACATAGACTTTCAAAACGAGATAAAGAGCTGAGCTCTATTCTGACCTAGTTTTGGTGATTTGGCTTTATTTATTTTTGTGTTTTCCTCCTCATTCCCACTTGACTGCACTGAGTTTCCATTAACTTTCCATTCTAAGTGCAAGTGCTGATGAGTACATGAGTAAGATTGAGCTACAGATCCAATGATGTGGAAAGCTGAATTAGATCTTCAGTAACACCCTGAAACATATACATGCATATGGAGTGAGAGACATTAGCTTTGGCTGTGGGCACAAGGCAGGCAAAGCCACAGAGAACTGCAATTCTGCCTTTTTTTTTTTTATCTTTTCTTTTTTTTTTTTTAGGCAAAGCAAAAAGTCAGGCTTTTACCAGTTTGTTATTATCTGTCCTGTCCTGCTGAGAATTCATTTCAGTGGAAACAGGCTTTGTTTGCATTCATATTGTGTGTATAAATATCATTGTATAATTATGATCCAAGGACTTGTAAGTGACACTTGAGACAGGGCAAACACTGTAGGGAGATGAGCTGGTTAGAACCTGTCAAAGTATTGCAATGAGAATTAACAACTAGGTCTAGATACTCTTTTAGTTTTCAAGGTGCTATTTGCTGTATTGCACTTGAAAAATGTGTGTAAGTATAAAAATACATGCTTTCAAAAGCACAGGTATTTTAAAAAAAGATTTTTATGTGCTTTCCAGTATTTCTAGCATGCACTATAACATTTTTGTCTTTCTTACCTATCTTATTCAGAGATTTAATTTTAACCAAACCTTCCATGTTTTAGTTCTAGAGTCACAAGAACATGTTGCAATTTTAAATTCTGCAAACATAAATAAACCTCACAGTACAATGGGTATGAATGTCTTCTGTTTGTTGGGAATTGCTAAATACTCTACAAGGGACTTCTGATATGAAGTAGCCATTTCATGTGAATCCATATTCAAAACGTACAGCAGAATACTGCTCAGACACTGCAAGTCATTTTAAATCAGCTTAGATCTTCCTCAAAACCCTTAAACAGAAATTAAATTGAACATGCATGCAAGGCACCTTGCTGTGCCCTACAGCAACTATAGTCAGGTCTTCTTCTTGCCATTTGTTCCCCATTTAACCAGATTACCACATCACTGGTGAACATATAAGTAAACATGCTGTTAATAAGACCCCTGGAAGAAGTAGCTGGTTCAATATGAGACATTTGTCCGAACACCCCAGATAAGAAGGAGGTCTTCATCAGCCACATCCCATTGTAACAGGTACGGCTGCAGTTCGGGTTGGGATCAGGATTTGATGTTGGCCTCTGATAAGTACTAATGACATTCAGTTTACATTAACAAAATGAGACTGAAAAGATAAATTTCGAGAAAGTTATTTGGAAAAACAATTATTTATTTATGGCGTGCAGTGCTTTCAGATTCTTCATTTCTTTTGTCCTTTGGGCAAAACTTTGTAGCCCGTACAATGCAATGAAGTGGAATCCAAAGTCAAAGAAATGTATATAAATCCGGTCATGTTACTTGCTGCAGTAAAGTTACACCAGATTTACACCCATGTTGATGAGATCAGAGGCAGGCCAATTAAGCTTAAGCTAATTGAGAAAAATAACTTTGTTTCAGTTTTTTACTGATTGATTGAGTGGTTAACGTTTTCATTGTGTTGATATCGCCTAGTTTCACTTTGCAATACATAGCTATTCAGAGCGGAAATGGTTAAATATGAAGAAGCCAGGTTATTACACATTTCAATTCCAGAGTCAAATATAAAAATTTCTATTATAGGGACAATTAATTACATCTCAAAATGGCAAATGTGCATCCTTGTCAGGTAGAGTGTACTCTGATGGCCTTTCCTCAAACACTGAATGTGGAGATTTGATCTCTTCTAATGGTGCTGAGAAAAGGGTAATTACGCTATGGTCAAAGCTAATTTGCTTTCTGCCAGATGAACTGTTGTATTTTATTGTACGCTGACATTTTAAAGTAATTACGGCACTGTTGACCTTAGACAATTCCAGTTGTATCGCTGTCTACAGCTGCAGCGTTCTACCTTTGGCTGGCAGACAGCGGCTGTAACGAGGTAATGACACGGACAAAGAGCACCATATGGGGCTCCTTTGAGATACACAAAGCCCAGTGAAAGGAAACAAGAAAATTTTAACATCATCATTACAGTCACACATTTTTACAGCCATAAAAGATCCCATCCCCCCCCCACCCCGTACACAAAATGCCCTAAATAGTTTACTTGCTTATATACTGTATATGTGTGTTTTCCTTCTGTAAATGGCAGCGTGCATTAAGAAGAAAGAGGTCAGGTAGAACTGAATGTGACGGACTGGTCTTCGTCTGACACGAGTTCAAAGGCTAAAGACTATTGATTGAGATAAAAGCCTAGGTTCTTATCTAATGTTAAAGACACTCCTTGTTGTCTGAAAGCTGTGCACATAATTAGGCTGAAAAAAGAGCACTTCATCCTGAAAATCACTATAAACTGAGCTTCATTAAACGTAGATATTAGTTAATTTAAAGGAAGATGTTATTTTTCATTGATATATTTTAATGGTGTATGTCTGTTTGTCTTTTCTATGCTAAGAAATATAAACGTGTGTGGAGTGCTTCCTGGTTAATGTATCCCTGCTAGGAGAGAAAAATAGATTACTATCACTCACAGAGAGTAATGCTGTATTCTCTCAGAGAAAAACAATGCAAGATATCGAACACAAAAATTTATTGTAGTGAAGAGCTGGTAGAAAACTGAACTTTACTGCTACATTAAACATTTTCCTACTGTTCTGTAGCACGGGCAACAGAACTGTTCACTTGTTCAAAGCAGGCAACAGGGTTTTACCTGTGTCATGCTCTACAACTTATATGATAAATGTAAAGAGATAGTGGAAATGATTCTATGATTGTAAATCAGTTAATCTCCATTGCAGTTAGTTTTCCACAACAAGGCTTTGTTAGAGACAGTAAGAAAAGGGAGATTACAGTTGGCATGTGTCAGAAAAATTACATCTGAAGAAACAGGTTAGGCCAGCATTCAGTGTTGCTCTTGGCTCCAAAGTGATAATATCATTTCTTAGAAATCTTGTTTTCAGTTTTGCACAGCTCATCCAGTTGTGGCTGAATATTAGATGGAGAAATAACCTATGCATCCTAAAAGCCTGTGTTTTGAGAATACCAACTCTTTATGAGAGGTTCTGAAATGAGAATGGTGTTTCTAAAGTTAAACAATGATCCAATATAGAATGGGCTGTTCTGTAACTCTGGGTACTTGCTGAAAACTTAGTTCTTGGGCCCAGCATTTAGATGCGAGACCAGTCAGGTTACTAATAATTGCCCAGCCTTATGTTTCAGTTCTGGATTCTGCTTATATTTTGGAGGGGGGTGGGGTAGCAGGTGTACTTTGAAAGCACTTTTTTGTTTTGTTTTTTGCTCTTTTAATACTTGTGTTATCCCCCACAAAAACAGAAACCCTAGTGGTGAACGAAACAAGGGCCATCACTCTGCACATAAAAGTCCTGCGTTATCAACCACCGAGAAAAACACCATCTCTGTGTTTGAAACACAGAGAGACAGAGGGCGTAAGCCAT